>JAMKCH010037131.1:0-14531 GCA_023653785.1 Ophioderma brevispina
GTTTTGCATATAGAAAGTGCTGGTGAACTAGATGGAATTGGGGTGACCTTTGGCAATAGTGCGGGCAACTTGTGAACTCATCTTCGCTTTCTTGGGTTGCGGTTGAGGTGGTCTCTCACATAGATCTCATGCAGTTCTTTCCACTTCTGCTTTCTGTTTTTGATGAATCAAAGCCTCTGCGAAATTCATGAGGTCTGGAGCATTTTCATCCAAGAAGGGTTATTTGAGCTCTCATGACTTCCAAGTATTTGAGAACATCGTTTTGTGAATACTTCCTGATTCTTATGTTGTCCAATGATGTCTCCTACTCAACCGTATTGCACCAGTGAGTAGACGAACACCTCATACCAGAACAAGTTTTCCTGCCAGGCAAATCAACAACAAGCCAAGTCACAACTAACTCAGAAACATCGAGGATGGTTTTCAAGAAGGTGGGTAACCAGGAGTAGTGTTCTTCGATGTATCGTAGCTTATGACAATGTAAACACAGAGCTTACTCCATAAGATCTTTGAAATCACCAAGGACATCCCACTGGACTGAGCTCATCAAGGGATTTCCTGCAAAGTAAATTCTTTGTTCAGCTAGGAGCAAAGAAGAGCAGATGGTGTAGGCTGAAGAATGGACTACACCAAAGGGAGCGTGCGCACACTTCTACTGTCATCCATACCAATGACAACCTAGGGAGTGCAGAAACCTGCGTTCTTGATACGATCTGCGAATAAGCACCAAATCACACGTTATTATGAGGAAAAACACCAATGAGTTAAAGCCATCCAAGAAACGGGTGTGCTTTCCATCCTATGCACCGTGAAGCCAACACGTCAGCGCTAAAGTAACCTGCATGGTCTGAAACACCTCTCTCTCTCTCTCTCTCGCCTCTCTCTCTCTCTCTCTATACCTAGGCGTACCATTGGACTTACACTCCTCTTATAGGACCTACCTACATCAAGAAAGACGAAGGAGTATAGTATGTTTACGCAATATAACATCTTGAACAAAACCGCTGTTCACCGAATATTCTAAGATCAACAGCACTCGCCCTGGGCTTACGGATATGTAGAGCATGTACCGCCCCTTGTATGGGAAAGATCAAGATGGCGGCCATGAATGGGCATGTGGCAAAAGTTGCTTCTATCAAGTTTTTGATCGCACATGGACAAGGTAGCTTTGATGTGCAAAATTCACACTTTATCCGTGACAGTGCACACTTGGATGGGTCTTGTGACTACGGTCCTACTATGGTGACATCACTACATTGAACAGCGTAGGAAGACTATGTTACTATGTTTGTCCTTTGAACCTTATCCTTATAGTGGGGGTTGGTATGTAATGAAAACAGTTCCCGTAGAATTTTGGTGCTAAAGTTGAATTTTCTTGCTGTGTTTTATTCAATAGGGACCAACAGTCAGAAAATGACGGGGTGCTTTTGCACCATTTTCGGGACGCTGCACCCTTCCTCAAGGGGGACGGAAACTGGTACTACATGGGAAAAATTTAAAATCGCGTCAATTGTGTTGTAATGTACATTAACATGTGTCTCCTTTAAGGATTAGAAAAAAGTATATATTTGCCTAGATTCCGACCATTAGTTAAAGCGCTACAGCCCCATAATGGTTCAAGGTCATCCTGGGGGTGGGTAAAATTTTACCCATGCTCAGATTTGTTGTGATTGAAACTGGTGATAAGTGTTTGTATTTGTCTAACAGATCCCAAAAGTATTATTTTAAGTTGTTTGTGTGTGTGGTGGACATTTGGGTGGTTTAAGTACATAGCAAAAGTCGCCAAGGGTCTTCGTGGTCTATGGGGGTCACAGAACTTTCCCTGGATGGTTCGCATTGGTTGATACAAAAAGATCAATGAAAATTAAAATGCATTTTCTTGTTTCAGTTTAGGACACAAGGAGGAATCGTTTGACACAACTTTCAAAAAACATCGGAGGCATTTACTCCCCAGCTGACCTTGAACCATTATGGGGTTTACGCTTTAACTATAAAGGTTGGAACCTAGGCAAATAATCTTTTCTATACCTATGACGAGATACGAACATGTTAGTGTACATATAAAACACAATTGACTCTTTGATTTAAATTTTTCCCTTTACTAAGATTTGCCCCCTTGAAGAAGGGGGGCATCAGTGCGGAAAATTTGCAACCCCATCATTTTCTGACCCAGTTTAGGTCATAGTGAAAACCCAAAACAGCCAACAAATCAATTTTGCATTGAAAATTACGGGAATACACACAACCCACACTATTACCGATGTGAACCAGTTTTGTCCAGAGTATTGTTGGTTTTTAAATGAAACAGGGATCCAGTGCGAGCTAAAAATTCTGCGCAATTTCTCTAACAGCCCAGGGAATGGTGATGTTGTGGCGGGCGAGGAGGTGATCCCGATCCTTCATACAGTTTACATAGTCTACGAATTCAAGTATGTGACACGGACTGCAATGAATTGTACATCGGCCCGAAAACCAAAACAGGACTCTGAGCAGGCGCATGTACCAACACATCTGCATGTATATCTGCAGGTTTCCTCTAGTCAAACGGAGAATCCGCATCCCACTAGAGTGGGGTGGCGCGGGGGCTAGAGGACAAAAATTTGGCCATGTTGCCACCAAACAAAACGTCCGCAGGTTGGTCTTTTAAAATGTCTGAACTTTGGAGAACTGAAAACTGAAGCAGGGAGATTATTTCAGTGTGGTATAGTGGTAGGGAAAAAACGGTACTGTAGATTTTACTCTTGCTTGAGGGCGATGATATGAATTCCTGGTGAGATCTCTAGGTGTTCTGGTATGCTGAAAAAGGTCTTTGCTGCATAACTATCCACTAAGCCATGGGATAAAGCATACATAGACGTAAAAAAGTCCTGTCTTGACTCCAGGGTGGCCAATTTAGAGATTCCCAGCATAGCCACTGCGCGGGATTCCTGGTGTAGTTGTTTTACAACACATTCTGCAGCAAATCTCTGTTTATATTCAAGCTGTTTCTTTTCCTTCAGTAAATGGTGACCAACCACAAACGAGAAAATTCAAGCTTAGGCCGTACCAGGGACCTATAGAGACGAGACTTTACTTCTCCGCTGCAAGATTTAAAGTTGCGATAACACCCACTGTTTGTTTGGCACTCGTATGATTTTTATTAATGTAGGATGCCAGTACCGTCGTCACTGAAGATGAGGCCCAAATACGGATGAGTAGAGATGGTTGTCTGGAGAGGTTTATTTTATGTTATAGCTATAGATGATCGTGGTCTTTTTTGGTTGTCATGTGCATGGCAAAACATCTGCATTAAATTTCATTTCCCACTCACTCTCCCCATCTGCAATAAGGCATCAAGGTCTTTCTGAAGCGTGGCAGCATCCGCAGTATATTTTTTTTTCGCGGTATATTAAGCCATCATCAGCAAAAAGCCTGGTCCGGGATGAAACATTGAGGTATTCATTCAATACAGACGGCAGAGTAAGGGTCCAAGAACAGGGTGCCTTGTGGCCTCGGAGATAACGGCAGCCGTAGCAGACTCCTCACCATCATTGACAACTTTTTTTTGAGTACGTGTAGTTAAATAACATGAAATCCAATTAGTATGTTTCCAGTGATCCCATAATGCCTCAACTTAAGAAGGAGTCTTTGGTGTGGTACACGGTCAAACGCTTTTGAGAAATCGAGCAGGCTGCGGTCCACTTGATTTCCCCTTATTCGACAGATTTTGCGATGTCTCCACATTGAGGAGAGTTGAGTAGCGCAACGCCCGTTTTTCTAGACCCATGTTGACAATCTGTGAGGATTTGGTGACGCTCGAGGTGAAACATAATATGACGATGGATAACATGTTCCAGAACTTTGCACTAGACAGAAGTCAAAGATATTGGACGGTAGTTAACTAGAGCTCTCTCCGAGTCCCCTTTTTAAAAACTGGGTTGACGAGTGCAGTCGTGCAATCAGTAGGGAGTTGGCCACAACTAATATATTGTATTAAAAAGTGCAGCAAAAGTGGAGCAAACTCTATACACATGTCCTTGAGAATACATTTGGGATGTTGTCTGGACAGATCTTAGAAGCGTTAGAGACTTTAAATCTTTTCTTTGTAACAACGACCCAAAGGTGGAGACTCAAACATAGTATTTCCTTCCATTTTTCAAACATGGAATGGGTCCCTTTGACTCAAATTACCAAATATGACAATTATTTATTTTTTTTATTTTTTTTATTTTTTTTACAAACACTTATTTTTTACTATTTTCCTAAATTATCACCCTTTTTGAAGACCTGAAATGCCTGAATTGAATGCCAACCCCATTGCATGAAAACATGCATTAACCAACATAACGGTTTGTCGTATATCCTAATACACTATCTTGAACCTTTTTCAAAATTATTCAACCGATTTTAACCTACGCTTGTGTTTGGGAAGGATACCTTACCAAAGTAGGGCGTTTTGCAGATTTTTTGGATTTTTACCTGAACATGACCTTTTTTTAATAATCATAAATTTTCCATGTAACCTTTTTTTTGGATAGTTAAAGCATTAAAGAGCAGTGTTGCCGCCCAGGTAAAAACTGTTTTTTTTGGCAGGAATTCTAAATAGTGTGCAGTACTTCAAAATAGCACACATTTACCACCAATTTTGTATATAAGACGTCTACAGAGGCAAAGATGCAATGGAAAACTCATGATAAATCTCTATTTTACTTTAAAAAAAGGTTTTCACCACCTATATGTGTAAAAGGTGTGCCAGAATACCACATGAGCGAACACCTCTGTTTAAAAAAAACACTATTTCATTATATTTTAACACTTCTAAACTAATGTGTTTTTTCCCCCTTATTCGTTAAGTTCTGAAGGGAACATTAATTACATTGTTTAAATATTATTCATAGCTTGGGTAACCTGCAAAATTTTAGTTTAAGACACGGTAGCCAGCCTACCTGACATGAGCACTCTTCACGAAATGTCTAGTTATTTCCACAAACGGACAATTGCAGCTTTGAGTTTTTAGCTCCAATGTATTTATAACTTTCTCTTTCATTTTTGGTAAACTCAATTTGTTCCGCTTATTAGAAGTTGCCAGCTCACACTACATTGAGTTCTCTTGGAATTGTGTCTTAATGGAATATCGGAGAAGCCCTTCGGAAGTGTGGTAATATTTGAAATGAACCATATACTTCAGTTTAGTGGTCACAACAATGGCACGGCAAAACCTCTGCGCTTGCTTTTGTTTAATAGACTTGTAATACAAGCATTTCGCACCTGCCCTTTTAGTTGTCATGTACAAATAGTTCACTACTCTCTACTCTCCTAAATGCAAAAAGAGTTAATTTTCACTCTTAGAGGACTACAGTGCCCTCGGAAAAGAGTGTTTCACACCTTTCAAATAACTTTTTTTTACAAATGATAAATTTATATTATTTGTTTACATTATCAAGAAAAAATTTGAACAAAAACAGACTCGTCAAAGGGTTTGAATTTACTCTTTTCGGAGTGGGCCCTGGTAGGTCGCTCTAAAAAGATGAAATTCACCTTGCATTAGAGTATATTTCGAAACAGTTGAAATATCAGAGTGCCCTCCCATGTGAAAGATACCCACAAAAAAAAAATGAGAAACACCAACCCCATCCGATCTTGCTACATGTTATGTCTTGAAACACTCTTGCTCTGTCCTACATTACAAGCACTAACCAAAATTAACGCATTTATACGTTTGTCCCTTTAGTTTCCCCATTTGCATTTCAAACTTTTTTTCAATAAGAACCTGGTTTTTCGATCAAAACCAGTTAAAACTAATTTTAAATTTTTTAAACATAGCATTTCGAACGAGAACTTGGTATATTTTAATTTCAAAACCCAGTTTATTTTATCAATCAGAAACCTGGTGTTAAGTGTTTTTCGGAAAAAAAGTTTTTATCTTTTTGGTGCAACTATTGCCATAGGCAGGTTAACGTACAGTACAATGAAGAGAAGACATTGCGTTTCATCTATCTAAGCAGGTCGAGAACTAAATTTTATATCAAAAGATTTTCTTTTCAATCAATAACCTGGTTTTAGAAAAAACAGGCTTATCTGCCTCTAAATGCAAAAAGATCAACTTTCATCACACTTACAGGGCCCCACCTCCCCCCCCCCCAAAAAAAAAAATTCTTTTGGCAAATCACCCAGGATAATTTAACAAATTGATTTAATTTATAAAAAAAGAAAAATTAAAAAATTTACAATTTTTTACCCTTGAAATGTCAATGATGATTTTTATCCGTTTGTAAAATATCAAGAGTAATCTTAACCAAAATACCTCTGAAGGTGTAAAATTTCATTCTTGCACTTAGAGCATTCACAAACTTTTTTATCAAAACCAGGTTTCCGACGATGAACTAGGTTATGAAAAACCTAGCTTTTCGAATCAATATCTGGTTTTTGAAATTGAAAAACAGCTCATCCCAATAAAGGATAAGGATGGACGGGGTTTGAATGGGTGGGTGGGGTGAGTCCATAAGGTTCAGAGGTCAGTGTTCTCTCTAATCATGTCAAACCTAGTCGCATCACAATCCATATGTTGAATTGAACGACTTGTCCATTTCCCAAGGTAGGTATGTATCTTGGCCCGAGGTTGGAATTGTGGTTCGTGAGAACTTGTGGTCGACACATCATTTATTAGGTTGATTTTCTCCGACTTGTCAACCTAAGCATCACAATTCTATGTGATTGAAAACTTTCAAATTTTCCCTAGGTAGGTATTTTGGGGAACTTTTTTGATGGAGTTGGGGGTAGGTTAAGGATGGGCTGTTTTTGATGGGTGGTGAGGGGGTGGGTTGAAAAAACTTTTGTGCCTATCACATATTGTATAGCGTCAAAGAGGCCGGTGTTCCTCTCAGAGCATTCAAAACATAAGCATCACAATCATGTGCATTTAAAACTTTCCTAAGGTAAGGTATTTTGGGGATTTTTGTTTTTTTGGGGGGGGGCGTAAGTGTAAGGAGGTGGGCTTGAGTGGGTCGTGGTGTGGAGAATCCTGGAGGGTTTGTGTGTGGGACAGGTGAGGGTTGCCGTGTAGAGGACATCCCATAATGAAATATTGCTGGGGGGTTATAATTCACGCTATCTTTGTTGCCAATCTATTTGTATTGTAGTTAGAGTTAAGGGGGGCATGCAAGTCTGTGATGGAGTGGGTGTGGTTAACATGTACCACTGTTGACCCTGTCATGGCTGCACAAGTAAAAAGAACAAAATAAATTTAACTATGTACTAATGTAGAAATGCATTATTTTTTTGTCACTTCTTGCCTAGATTTCATTTTTAAGGAAAGTACAAACTTTCTGGCAACACTACTTCAAATGAACTCTACAAGCCCAACCTCATTTATTTAATTTCTACACAAGTACCACCACCTTCTCTGTCTACCTCAAAAAAATTTAGCTGCCCTGGGAATGTTACATATTGGACTTTTTTTCAAATCGTAATACATGAATTTATGTTTTACAACAAATAATATTAGCTCAAAAACCCCTTATAAACTAATGGTATCTTCCACATGAACAATCCGCAATGTTTCGGGTCTTGTTTTTGAAAAAGCAAAAATCCAGTATCACTTGTATTTACTTAGTGAATTATTGTTAATTTCTTAGTACTTACTTGGCATAACATCAATTTTTGTCTTTTATAGGTTCGAAAACCTGTAAATGTGCAATACATATGAAAAATTTGTTATTTGGGTGTGCCCTTGCAACCAAGGTAGATGTAAATAAGTGGCAAATTTTAAAGTACCGATCTAAGACCTATTCATACACGAATATACACCATTTTTGAAGGTCTGCCAACTTTTTTCAATTTCGGTCGATTTTTACAGAAAATCTCTCTTAACTTTTTTTTTAATCAGCCTGTAAAATCTAAAATATGTGGTGTTACTGCTGGTAAATACTGAACGTAATTATTTACAATTAGGGTGGGCTTTTAGTGTTCAATACAATACATACAGCTGAATGCCCAAATAGTCCAGTTATTTTATGATTTGACCCAAAACAAATTGCAACAGAAACTATGTTGGTGTTAATGTACTGTGAAATTGTCTAAAAATAATAGCTTAAAAGTTTACCAAAATCAACCTAGTGGAACATGTTGAAATAAGGGGGCAACATTTGCACAGGGGTAAAAAACTTAGAATTGTTTAAATTGATCTAAATGATGTACCAACTTATTGGGCTACTCTTAAGGTTTAAAAAAGGGAATAGTTTCTCTATCTGTGAGTTATAGTTTCAGTACAATAGGCACATAACAATTCAAGGTCATCCTGGGGCAAAATTCATAGAATGGTCCGATTTTGATCGGATGGTTGTAAATTGGTCAATTTGTACACTTGATAAGTAAATGTAAATCAGATTCTTTGTTATTAAACGTTCTAAATTAAGAATTACAAGCAAATGACTAGTGACCCCATAGACCCTGTAGCCCCATTCACATTTTGCACTCCAATTATGCAACGAATAATCATAGATGGTGCAACCAGATATTTTGACTGACTGTACCCAGTTAGACGAAGCAATGTGACACATTTTTTATAACGAACGGATACATCTGAAAAATTTACCCCCACTGTGACCTTTAACCTTAATTTGGCTCATAATTCTGAACTACAACCTACAGATAGGGCAACTATACCTGTTTTAATCTGGAAAGTGACGAACGCGTTGGATACTTTTTAACGCGTTTTGTTCCTTTTCACGTTTTTGACTACATGTTGAAACCTTACCCTAAAAATATATGTTCCACTCCTTTTGTTTTGGTTAACTTTTGATATGTTGTTTTTAAGATTTCTCGATACAATGCAGTTTAGAAAATTATTCTTTTGCAATTTAGTTTGGGTTTAAGGCGCCATTATTCTATTTTGACTGGTCAAAAGACCGACGACCTCCAGTAGTAGATTAACCACACGAGAGATCTGACTGTTCACATGCTTGTCAAGAGAGGATCTCCAAAGATTGGATTGAAACTCCTCCTTATAATAAGGGAAAATCACCTACGTGAAAATCCACCCAAGACACATGTGTGTGCTTTTCATCTCCGAACATGGTCTGAAGGAAACACCCTGAGCACTGTGATAATCCTGGAGTTATCTTGATTCTGGCTTCTCTCTTATAAGATCCCACATCAAAGAAGACGAACGAGAAAACTAATGTTCACTCAAATAACATCTTTGAAAAATCACTGGCACAAGATCGAAGGCCCGCCACGTACCCTGCGACTAATGTAGTGCAAGAAAGTTATTTTACCTAAAACATTGCAACATAATTTTTGTGTACCGTACTTCTAAATTGTCACAGCATACAGGGTTGACACAATTATGAAAACTTTACCAAAAATGAAAGTGTATTTCTCCACTTTTTTAAAAATTTGATATCTGTGTGATTTTATTTTTGTCATTATAATAGAGCATAGTGCCCGAAAAAAAATGTGCATTTTGGTTGAGTGGTTTGTAAGATAGGGTCCACTGAGCAATAAGTCAGCAAAAAACAGACTTGTCCACGGGCAGCACATTGTAAATTAGGAATGGAAATCCCCAAGCCCAATCGAGCAGATCGTTGTCATAACCCCCCCCTGCCCAGACACAATACAGGAAAACTGGTTTATTTAGCATAACTGCAGGGCTGTCCCTGGGTTTTTCATAATAGCATGAAAGTACACATAAAGTTTGGCACCGGGGCTTTCAAATCTACAATCATAGATGCAGTTGTGATAAATACCAGTTTTCTGTCTTGTTGCAGGGCAGGGGGTAGGACCCAAAAACCAAAAGACAAGTTTTCAGCAAGAGGCTCAAACTACCAATTCTTTATGATATAAAATAAAAATCACATTATACCGGTATTAAAATTATAAAAAAGAGTGGAAAAATATCACTTCATTTTGGGTAAAGCTTAGGGTCACCCTGCCATGCGTCAAAAGTTATAGATAAATTGAAAAAGGGGACCAAGTAAAACATAGGGGGTAAATTTTGTACAGGGGTCCAAGGGTAAAATATAAGGTCATATGTTTTGAAACTCCAACTGATTCATTGGTTCAAGAGGATAAAAGGGTACATTTTGCCATATCTACGATCATTAGATTCGGGTATTTATAGTCTCATTAATGTCCAAGATCAACCGGGGTAATTCTTCCGACGTGCTGACTCAAATTGTTTGTCGGTCATATCCTACAACAGAAAATCCATATATTCGCCTAAAGTGACATTTCAGGTTTTGCTGGGGTTAATTAGACGGTAAGGTTTAATGACCCATAGGATATGTACCCACCATTATTTAATTTTGACCAAATGGTGGATGTGAAAGCGTGAATATTATATTCCCTGCGGGTAATTGGGCTATATAGAATTTGGGCCCATTGAAAGAATAGGAGATTCTGAAAATACGTACCCCAAGAAGGGACTTGAAACCTCTAATTTATACCTACTTTATACACTGCACAAACAAAACCGCTCCGTTGTTCCATGGATTAATTATGCGCATGCGATACTGATGCTTGAGTGAATCTATTTTTAGATGCCCGGGTAGCGACGGCGATTCACCGGCAAACAGCGCCGAATCTGAAGTTACAAAATACTTTTCACGGACATATATCCTTACAGCAATGTAGCGAAATGTCAAGGAACAAAAAACATAGAGGGCTGACATGACGAAATTAACGGGTTATCGGTAAAGGGTGGAATTTTTTGATCCTAACATTGCACCAATTTGCCGCTGCCAGGCGATTCACCGCCCATCTTTAAATAGACAGCTTTGAAAAAAAAAAAATGAATATATGCAGGGGGTGCGGCCAAAAATAGTAAATGTAAAAAATCAAGATAGCCTAGTTATTTGCCGTCAATATTAAAAATCCAGGCCATACGTATTTTGGTAGTATGCGTACAGTTTAATACTATTCAAACCTATCTATTTCGCAGACAACCCAAGCTGGCCAATCTAGCTGGTTTCCAACATACTTACATGGCTTACGATTAATTATACTAGGAAAAAAGTGATGAGGAATCTTGTTACGTAATTAGCTTGAGGTTGTACCCGAATACGCACAAACATGTGTGAAGGCGATATAAGCATGTGGAACATGGTCAAATTGTTACTGAAAAAAAATTTTATAAAGACACTCACAATTTCAAAACTGACGCAGAGGGTGAAAGAGTAGACTCTCTAACTCTTATTTTGTCCCATTATCTTTCCGGTTTTTTTTTTTTTTATTTAAATAGTTGCTGTTGAAAAAATGCCATAAACTTTGGAAACAATATTGTCCGTCAGAGAATTTGATTCAAGGGCGCGCTGTTATTTTAGGTTGGCGAAGGAGGTCACGGACCAGAAAACGCAAGTCCCTCTACCAGAAGGCGGCGAGAAAGTCATTATTACACATAATCACGGTCTATTGCAGGTTGGAATGAGAATACAAACACGTCATTGAACGTCACCTGCTTTAGTCGTGACAGTCAGACCACTCTGGTTTGACCGCCTATTTTTTTTAACCATTGGACGGTGTAAATGACAAGGTCGAATTTAAAATTCGCCGATTTCTTTCTTGGCAGTAAGGGATCATCATAAAGGAAGTGGACCCTGTGCCGTTTGGAGATGGTATCAACCTATAAAGGGAGAACCCGTACAACGAATAATATTAAACAATATACATCTATAAAATAATTATTGACCACATATAGGTGGTTTCATAGAAAAACGGAATTATATAAACCCTAATAATGGAATTAAAACCCATTCTGGGGTCTGACCATGTGCTATTTTAAAAATCGCGTAGTGCATAACGTGTTATGTGATACGACCCGCACGTTTAGGTCATACATGCCATAGGAACATACACATTATGAACAGGCATCATGTGTGAAGAGTATGACGCTACTGTGCCCGTCCGTTTTCAATCGCATAACACACTACAATCCCCTATACAGTAGCGCGAATTCAAATAGGCGCAAATGGTCAGACAAAACCGCTTTTAATTCGTTTTATGGTAGTATAATTCCGTTTTCCCATGGGAAACCACTCCATATGTGGTTAATAATTGTTTTATAGGCGTGATTATGTAAGTTATTTCTTGCTAAAGGTTTCCTTTAACGATGAGGGAAGGAAAGTATATGTCGGTATGGATGTGTCCCAATTCAGCACTTGGGCCTTGTTCCAAATGTTTTTCAGTACTGGTGCCGCAAGCTGTCAACAGTCCCAGGGGCGACACAGGGATGCGGTCACGACCTCCGACTGTAGGTATTGGAAAATCGCGATAGGGGTATTAGGGCGCATGTCACCATGCCAAATATATTGCGCATTTCAAGTAATTCCACACAAGGTCCTACATTGATGAAACACTCAAACAAATAATAAGGAACAATATGAGTTACATTTTTAGTTCTTGGAACCAATATATGAAAATATTATAATTATTTCAAACAGTCTTTTATAAAACATTTCAAAACATTGCTATTGCGCAATGCATGGTTCACGTGGGAGGGCGGTTATGAAGGGGGGAAAGGAGAAAATCAATTCTGAAATTTTCCTCGGAAAAACACAGGTGAATATTACATCCGACCTCTAAAACAAAAACCCGACGGCATTGCATGTGAATAACTACATGTAGTACATGTGCTGTAGTTACCGATCTTCTAAATTAGTGTAATTTCGTACCTAATTCGAAATTTTAATTTACAAGCGATCCCGTTTATTAAGATTTTTTAAAATGTCCAAATTGAATTAAATTCTATGCGGGGAAAGAATAGATTTTTCACCAAAAAATGCAACGGAGTGGCCGTTTCTTTTGTATTTGCGATGTCAGAAAAACTATCATGATGGAAAAATTTTATTTAAGCTCTAAACTGCGAATGGGTACACATTGACCTTGTGGATATTTCAGAAAAAAACTTCTTGAGCTGATCGAGTCATCAAGCAAACTTCATGGGTTCTCACCATTTAACGCTAGCTGGGGTCAGTGACGTCATTAATTAGCGGCGCATTCACTAATTAGCCTAATCCAATTTCTAAAGAACTGGTGTTTGTGCACTGTTGCTCAAAAATTTGGGAAATAATTTATACTTCAGACCCAATCTTAACGTATTTTCTATTAAAAAACGCTTCAGTAATCAGATTTCATAACGGAGATCACCGTCATACCACTACCCACGTGAATTGAATCCATGCATAATCGGAATTACGTAAATGCCTTTTGGGGGGGGGGGGGGGGGGAAGCTATAACAAGGCCAGACGTCTGGTTGTTTCTTCTCTTCTATCTTTCTTTTCTTCCTTTTTCCTGCTTCTCCTCCCTGTGCATCGAGCCCACGTTTTTCAGAGTTGGTTGTCACCTTTAACAACAAAAATGGACCAGAGGTTCCATAGGCTATGGCCTCGTTCCAACGGCATTGGCAATAACGCCGAAGAGTGCTTGAATCCGACGGGAAGGGTACATACAAACCTGCAAAGTCGCTGATTTCCTCGGGGATATCGCAGAGTACGCTGTACGGTCTGTAAAATCTTCACACATCATCGAGAGAGCCGGGTCTTTGAGAGTACAGAGGGACTGTAGTGTAAGAGTGTGCGCTTCCGATAAAATTGTGAATTTTTGCCACAAGTACTTTAGGCATTGATAATCCATAAAATTGATGAAGCACTTGGCCACCCACCCCCCTTACGCCCCAGCCTGGGTTTCCAGGTTATACAGGGGTCAAAAATTTAAAATGTTCTGGGGGAATGTGTGTTAAAAAGGCACACCCTGTGTTTGTTCATGGTCGCCAGCATTCCCAAAGAAGGTATAGTTATACTTTCTATGTCTTATAGTTCCGGAGTTTATGGGTAAAACTGTAAAAATGGTGGGGGTAAAAAGTCAATTTTGGTGTGTACATGGGTCAAAAGTTAAAAGGTTGCTTTAAGTAGTGGTGAAAATTGTGTCCTTAGCTTGAAAAGATTGAAATAAGAGATAGTTTGCCTTATCTGTCCTATGCTTAGTTTTCACGTTATCCAACAAAATAGGTCACAGGGACCGTCAAAGACTCAATAGCTGTCAATAGCTGTTGCCTGTTATTTTTTTTTTTTTTTCGCCAATTTTGGTTAATAACCAGACACGTAAGACAGTCAAACTATTCCTATATTTTCTTCTATTAGTTAAACCAACAATTTGAACGCACTTTACAAAAAATTGAGGCACTTTTAATTTTTCCGGCCTGTACAAACAAATTGACTTTTTTTAAACCATTTTTTAACAGTTTTTACCCAATAAGAATACCTAACCATAAGTCACGGGTAGTATAAAACTTTACACCTTTTTGGAATCCGTGTAACCAGATGGACATCATGAGAGTAAGTGCTTTCAACACAATCGGAACATTTTAAAAATAAATTTACCTAACCTGTGTAACTTGAAATCCAAGCTGGGGGCCATGAAAGGGCGTGGCAAGTGCTTCCATATATTTTGATTATCAATGTATAAGGTACTTGTGTAACCAAAATTCACAATTTTATCCGGATTTGGCACACTCACATAAGATCTGTGCACTACAGTCACCCCACTAAGGCCACAAA
>JAMKCH010037132.1:0-15137 GCA_023653785.1 Ophioderma brevispina
CAGCTAAAAATCCTTCAGATGGGGTTATTTTTGATGGAAACTTTACATCGGGGCAAAATCAGTACTTTCAATTTTTTAGGGACACCTGATATGTGAAATCTCTCGTTGCCCCTTTAATATATTGCATGCCGTATGGTTCCGTAAGGGCTTGTTTGTTTGTTTGTTTTATTGGGTAATACCGAAATCAGCATGAAGAGTCATAACATTCAATAACATAAAGCATATAAAAAGTACACTCACAATATCAAACCAGAAATATTATAAAACGGGCACATATAAAAGTACTTACAAAGCCATACATGGATGAAAACACACTGACACCCGAAATCTGACAAAACCAGGATAACTGGCCCATTAAGCCTGCCACAAACTAGGAAGCTATTTCCAATGGGTCCTAATAAACGAAGCAAAGGCCGTGAGTGAATGCATGGAACTAAAAAAATAACGATAAAATGAAAGAAACTAGAAGCCAATGGAGGGGGGGCTAAACTGTAAAACTCAGCCATTTCTTGCTCCAGTATTATGTTTTTTCACTTCATTTTAAGTCTACTCAGAGATTTCGAATATTATTTTTTGCCGTAATAGTGAAAATAGTCAACTAGAACTAAAGTAATAACCTAAAATGCCCAATCCGAAATTCAGATGAATCGATATTCTTTTGATGCAGTAAGCATTTATGTGGTGTATTAGTCCATAGGATACTGTGCATTACAAAATTCCGGATCCGGAATTTTAAACTAAGTTGTGATTTTTCTATAAGAAGGAATCGATTTAAGCTAGCAATTCATCACACAGTGATAGTATATTGGACAAGCATATGTACATGCAAAAACAATCGATTTTTTGGAAATTGAGGCGCCCCTCCTCATGAAATCTCTGAGTCAGCTTTAATGCATGTCTTGTAACGGAGTGGCCGAGCTTGAAAAGTGCTCTATTTTCGATTTACGCCTCCCCTCGGTCCAACACAACCACAGACCACCTTTATTTGAATGATAAATCTAGCGATTTAAGAAAAGGAGGGTTGTGGTTGAATATTTGGTAGCAGGGATGATTTCTTTCCCGAAAAATGCATTTTGGGCTGCAAATTAAGCGTTATTTTTATATTTTTTTAAAAATCGAAATATTGCAATCTTCTTTTTTTATGGTATCATTTTCGTTATTGATATAGGTTTTAACATTGCATAAAGGGTTCAGGTAACACTCTTTGTGGTGACATGTGATAAAAGGATGTTTTTTTTTAGGAAAAAGAGTGATTTTGGGGCTAAAATTCAGACCCTTTATATACGTAATAAAACAGAAATCTATAATATAAATGTCAGAGATTGATAGTATGCCTCAATGATTACAAAAATTTGTTTTGCTAAGAATTAATAAATTTGATTTTCTTAAGTTTTTAGCTCAAACACGTCATTTTTTACCCAAAAAACGCCCCTACCACAAAGTTTTGACCACAAACCAGCATTTTTTAAAATTATTTATACATCTTACAAATAGAAGTGGTTGCGTTTTTGTTGTACCGAGGGGGAGGGTTGTCGACAATTTGCAATCCAAACCGCTCCACTATTGGTGAAGATGTCCTTGATGTTTGGGTGGCATTGCATTCCAATCAGAATGGCATTGTAAAAAAATTATGGGTGGGGTTGGGTGACGGGGACACGGAAGGGGGGGGCGGCTGTGCTGGCCTGTTTACGCGGGTTTGGGGGGGACGGGGGGAAACATGGTTAGGATCACTTGATCTGGTTCTGTTAGAATGAATATTTGATGTCTTGTAAAGTTCTGACAAAGGAAGAGCACCGAGAATGGGTAATGTTGAAGACATGTTGAGCCATAACTTTTTAACTCTGTCAGAGATATTGATGAACTTAAAGATTAGCTCCACCTGACCAATGATGGTAACTTGGTTGGAAAGGAGGGGTGGGTGGGTGGGGACCTCATTGGACCTTTAGCCCCATTCACAACCGCGATGGCAGACGACACTTTTATTGCATTCTGGGACGCACGATGTATTTATTTTATTTGATGCGAACATTTTCTGCTTTGCAATTTATATTCGCTACTGATAGAATTAGAACCATACTTCAATTGTTTTATGCTCTCTGGTTCAATAAAGGTGCACGAGAGATTTCACCTATCGGTGTCCTTAAAAAATCGAAAGTACTGATTTTTTGCTCGATGTAAGCTTTCCATTAAAAATATCCCCATCTGAAAGAAATAAACTGAAAAAAATAAAAAAAGTAAAAAATTGTGAAATTTTTAATTTCGTATAGGAGCAATTCGAATTCAGCCTTTTTTACATTGAAATACAAGCCATGCAAATCGGCCATTTTTCCTCTTTAAGACTTTTTTGTAGCGAAATCAAGCAAGCAATCTACTATGCCCAATCTATAATGACATTACTATTATGACATAAAATTTGGGTGCCTCAAATCTCCTCGTTGCAAAACCTTAAAGGGCCATGGTCCTATCGCAAGTATAGTCCCGTTCCATAAAACCCTAGATTTAATGGGAAGTGGTAAAAAAATGTTTCTGAAGAAAGCTATTTTTTCTCATTTACTCGTGAAATCTTTGGTACTTTTGGTTTGGATGTTATGACGAACATGTGCCCCATTTTGGTCAACCAATATTAAGTTTACAAAGTACTCTAGCTATGGGAAAAACAAATCATTTTTTTACTCTTACCGTCTCATCAAAATGGGTTAAAATATCAGTGCAAACGTAAAAGATTGAGTTTTGGTTGAAAGCCATTCTATCAGATCTAAAACCTTTATACTTGAATTGGGTCATCCCCCTTTAAACTTTTTATACTTGCTTCAAGAAAACTATTTTATATGAATTTCTCAAAAAAGATGTTCTCAGTGACCTTAAAGGTGCAAACGAGAGTTTCACATAATATCAGGTGTCCTAAAAAAATCTTGCTTTTTGCCCTGATGTAAGCTTTCCATCAAAAATATCCCCATCGGAAGGATTAAGATGAGAAATGTTGCTTTGGTACAAAAAATGTGAAAATTGTAATTTTCGTCAGGAGCAAATACGAAATTCAGCCTATGTTTTACATTGAAATATGGGTGTTTCCGTAAATTAGGGGGCCAACTGTGACATTTTGAGAGAAAAAAAGGACAAAAAAATTTGAGGATCTCATTAATTTCTTGAATAAATAGTTGATAATACGCATTCCCTCTTTAAATAACATCAAATATAGTCAAAAGTACTTTAAAAAACTTACATATTGCAATAAAATGCATTCCGGTTTTCCCCTGAAATGGGACACCAAACAATTTTCCTTTCTATTTTTTTAAAGATATTTCATTACTAATGTGTGTGTGTATAGTTTTATATGTACTTTGGTTATTGAGGGGGCACAAGAGATTATAGTACAAATGGTCACCTGCATATAAAACATTTTTTTCAGGCACAAGTGTGCGGGACACCATTTGGTGTCCCGTTTACACGGGGGAAACCACAGATCAACCACAGAAATTCAAATTTTAAAGTTTTAGATACACTGTCTTTAAAAAACCTTGCATGTATAGCATGAATTACGTATAGGCAAGCAATTGCAATGAACTTTAGCATGTCCACTTAGCCTTCGTTTCCTCAGAACAAACCATTGATTCCCATAGTAAACGTAAAAAGCGGGACACAAAGTTTGGTTTTGTTTACACGGAAATCAGTGATCTGACATTGATTATAACATGATAGGGCTAATTACCACAACAGTCGATTTATGATGTTATGAAAGCTTTGTGTTTGCTTTATAATAAACTCCACAGAACAATATACCAATATATTTTCAAGGTTTTGAACACCATTTTTAGGGCTTTTTTTATTTATTTCAGGTCACAGGCTTGGTGTCCCATTTAGCACGGGAAATGACACCTTTCATTTTTACATAACATTCAAAAGTTTTAATGGAGTTCAATGTTTCATATTATATAATCTGAAAATTCAGATGCAAGCTGTAATTGACAATGGGAATTTATAAGTTTGAATACATATCTTCATTGTTAATTTAAATAACAAAATGTCCATAGTACACGGACCCCAAGTCTAAGGCACCCTAAGTTACGGAACACCCATATAGTGAAATCAAAACTACCTTTTTTCTCTTTTCAAGACATTTCTGTACAAGAATACAAGTTAAAACCTATTGAGTGTCCTCTCTATTTGACATTACTAATATGACACAATATTGAGAGCCTCAAATTGCTTGTTACACCTTTAATTCGTCATGTCTTGTTGTTTTGTTTTTGGTTTATTAGAAAGCTTACATGGTGCCAACTTATAGGACAAATGAAACTTAGCAACTACACAACAATCCTCTTGGAAATGATTTCTCCATAGACTTGTCCAGGGGAGATTTGAATTTAGTGTAAAACTGTGTAATTTTGGCAATGGTTTTATCTCAAAAAAAAAAAAACCACCTCATTGTAGCTGGTTTGTTCACTTTTCTTACATTAGGATGCCTATGGAAACTTCAGATCGTTGTTTTTAGGCATGTTCCAGTCCAGGTAATTTTGGGAAGTAGACTTGCTCTTCTTTGGAACTTATTACCAATTTACTAAATGCTGTACAGACACAAGGACGTGGCAAGGACAGGCAAGGTTAGGCCTACCTGCCTGGACATGCTGCACTGACGTTCGGAAATTTATAAAAGAAAAGAAAACGGATTTCATTTTTGTTAACACTGTCTAGTATTTTGCCAACTCACGTCAAGAATTGTTTTCATTCACAAATGACGAGTCAAAGTGTAAATTTACACGCATCCAGAAGTTTAGTATTCGCGACTTGATTCATCAGGGATTGCATTGCCAATGCATGGGAATTCCCCGCGCTATTTGGGTGCACTGCGAAAATTAGATTTTTCCCAGGGTTAATCTCGGCGAAGAGGGCTCGTGTCAAGTTGGTCGTTGACATCAAGTTGCGAATCGTTGCGACGATCCAGGGCAAAGTTCGCTTTTGATACGAGAATGTTACGATAGTCTATAAATAAATGATCGACCACGCAGTCCACGAATCGGCGTCTGCAACGCGGTATCAGAAGCCAGATGCCCCGCATTCATCATTCGGATTTTCCCAGCTTTTCCTGGTGGTGGGGACCGAAATTGGTAGGTCGTTGCATCGCTCATCTGTGCAGCCAGGTAGGTAGGTCTTGATGTTTGTATAGTCGAACTACTTTAGTCCTAGTATATTATGTGAATTTGACTAGAACATGCGTAAACGTAGGACTACCTACTCAGACTCAGCTAGCCATGCATGCAGTCAGCTCAGGTCAGGTTACCTTTTATATTAATTATTTATAAAAGTACATTTACAATCCAGTCATGCATGATGAATCGCACATGCACAGATGCACAGAATTCAACAGCTTGCAAATGGGGATGATGTGATATTCAAATATTAATGTAGTCTAATTTTCAAAATTGTGAGAATCAAATTTAATATGCACAGGACTGTTGTGTTGGTAAAATTGGCCTAAGGCTAAAGCCAACGCGGATCAAAGGACCTTCCCAAGTACCTTTTCGCATACAAATTCGTTTTTCAGTGCACCGGGAACCTCTCATAGTAATAACACGGTATCATAGTTCCGCACAACAAACGCCCCCTTGTAACATTATCGAGAGCTGCGCTTAAGTCTAGCGGTCTCAATTTCTAACAGATAGTATGTGACGATCAAGAAATTATCTAAATTCTATGCGATTTTTTGGAAACAGTATTTTCAATATTTCTTCATCATCTTCAGCATTTCGTGCAAACAGGCCAGAAAGCTTAGTATCAACTGATAGGGCATTTAAAGCTTACGATTGAGCGAACAGGATTGAGTGGAGGCCCCCTAACGTCCGCCAGCGGCATGCTTAAAACAACGCCGCGTAATATGAGGACTATTACATCAATTACATGATTTACGTCACCACAGGGTATAGCTCTGTGTTTACAAATTCACTCGTACTTTCGTAATACTTTCACCGCATGATTCCCACGTCTAAAGATAAATTCTAGTAATTACAAGTTCAGGGGATACATCCAGCATTTTTACTAATTGTTATAGCTGTTGTTGGGTTATTGGTATAAGATTACAAGAAAGGCGGGTGGGGGAACTTGGGCAGGTCACCCGGGGACGTAACTGAGTCTAGGATGAAGTGAGAATGGTCTAGGAAGGATGTATGATGTGTCGGGCGAGGAACGGGGCTAGGAATACCGGACTGGCTCATGCTATGTTATTTTCTTTGGACTTGGCAATTTCAAATTATGTGCTGTGTTAACATGAGTTTGTGTACCGTTAGTGACGTGTACTCTAGCGTATAGCTTGTCATGGATGTGTTGATACACTTGACCGATGTTACCTTCCAGGCGGGACAAGAAAGAAAGAGTCAACACGCCATTAACCGTCGATAATATGGGTTTTGCGCGCAAAGGATTATGGGGGATGGTTAGGAGCTGCTGTTGCTAAGCCTAAGCTAAGCCTAAGCTTACTGAGGCTAAGGTCATGAAGGTAGCGTATTTTAAGCTTGTGGTGTGTTCTGCTAGCGTACTACGCAAGGACTGGCACGTGATTGGGCGTTAAGTGGACTGACACACACAAAATCGCGATGCAGTGAGTGGATCATCGTGCGCGATTGTGCAGTGGCGTACCGAGGAGCGATACAGGAGGGGCAAATTTCCAAGTCGTACCCGCCCGGGGGCAAAATTCGTAAATTGCCGGTGACTTGCTCCAATTAACCAAAGCATGCGTAGCCGCGAAAAATTGCCCATTTGCTTTCTTATTACAACATTCCTTCCTGGAGCTTCACCATTCATAGATAGTTAATAAAATGTTGAAAATTGGAGGCCTCTTACAAAAAATGTTCTAAAAAAAGCAGGACTGACAAAACTAGTTTCAAATGGTTCAGAACACTTATAAAAAGAGAGTTACTTGCTTGACGAGTTGCCCAATAATTTTGCATATTGTGCAGGGTTGGGCGATGAATGCTACTTGCACTGCAATATTGCACCACACAGAAGCTTCAGATGATAATAATTTCTGATCAACCTCATTGTGTGTCAAAAAAGAAGGGATTCTTGTGGTAAGCAGTGGGGTGCCTGAATTTTAATCACAGTGGTAAGTGCTGGAACATCAAATTTCTGTACGTTGATTATGAATTAGCAGCACATTTACGTTACCACTCCCTTAAACTTTTGGACCTAATATGTTTGACATTTTCTGGTACTAAAATCTGACAATTTGACCACAACACTATGTAATATGAAGTCAATTTAAGGCTGCTGGAGGGACAATAGAAACCAATGCCCTGGGGAATCAACACATTCCATGCAGTCTTTAAACACGATCCTCCCACCAATCGCCACGAAACCAATATTGGGCTATGCCACTGCCCACCATAACGATCTTGTGATGGCCTCTCTATCTGAGGGGAGTTGTTTTCCAACTCATTGATATGTTGTCATGCACTGTCATCTATCTAATCTAATACTCACCAAGGTATACTAGCGACTTATTTCTCGGCCCTGCCGAAACCGGGACTCAAACTTGGGACCCCTTCTAGTATGAAGCAAGGCACAGTGAATAGAGCTATAAAAGAGGATTCCTTCTTATACCGGACATCTTCTTCTGAGGCGAGTGAGAGTTCTCTCCTAAAAGTGCATTTGATCACTCCCTGAGCAGCTCTTCTTAAGTCAATGCAGGAAGGAGTGATATGTAAGTCCTCAAGATCATTTTTGATTTGAAATGTTTAGGGAAATCTCTTATGATTTCTACTCTGAAAGTCAGTAAATTGACATTAGAGCATTTAGGAGACACTACCTAGGTAACAGACCAGTGCTGTTGAGTCTTGTGACATTACTCTTCTTTCTCACGAAGGCCCTCCGGATCCCATGCCACAAGGCAAGTCCCGTGCCTTAAACTCTTGCCTCTTTGAAAAAAGGTACATAATTTCAGGCTTTGTACCAACATACTTGCCAGCCATTTGATTCCATCGCTGCCACCAAATTACGTCACGGACTGTCATCTAACTATTCACCGAGGTAAGGTAGGCCTATACCAGCGACTTATTTGTCTGGGCCTGAAGAGACAGGATGACAAACCTGGGAACCCCTTGGTTGAGTCTCGGTTACGTGAGGAATTCCCTGTTAGGTATATGACACTAATATGCTTACAACTCACGACATTACTCCCCTGCCTCTGATCCAAGATATGGTAATTTTTACGAACAATAATACAGACATTTGATCCCACGACTGCCACCAAATGTCACAGACTGTCATCTAGATAATTACTCGCAGCAGCGGCAGAGTTATTCCAGCCCTGGCCATATGGGCCGGGAACCTGAATGGATGGATGGTGGGTGGGTGGTGGACCAGATGGATATATACAGGTGGAAGTTTCATTACTCCACTTGACCATCTAAAACCGACTTGCATAATGAACTTCCAAATTGGTAACGTGGTAGAACATGATAGGGTCATGTGTTGCATACTTTTGGACAGGTTATGGATATTTTGGAAGCTCTGGTGAATATTTGCAATAAACCATGTGATTAAACCACCATCGCACTAACCAATTGACTGATCAGTGGGGGGTCATCTGAATTATGCAAGCGTAATTCTTGTTGCACTTTTAGCAGCTGGTGGAAGGTCTTGAAATCTTGTTGAAGTGGTTATCTTTAAAGTGGGGGCCCGATTGACAAATGCCATGTCTTTGTCTTTTTAAAAATTAGGTTTTGGTAGTAGGAGAAAGGCTCATATTTTTTTTTTTTTTTTTTTTTTTTTTAAGTTGAAAATATTAAACTTTTAAAGTGAATGAAAAGATTCACGTATATGGTCGAACCAACTATGACAAACCATCAACAAGGTTGTTTCAATTTATGTCATATGCAGGAAATAAAATCTGAACAGTTACTTCCCCATAATAATGGCATGGCACGTTTTTTTCACTTTCCGTAGTCTTTCATTTGGCATGCATTAGCAAAATTTATGCCCTGATTGTCGATGTGTGATGAGTTAGGGTTATTGAACGATAATGCATTCTTAAGTTAAAGGTCCCAGAAAATGAGATGATATTGATAAACCTACTCCAAATCTTTGTGGGACATTCCATTGCAATAAACGGGGCCAGAAAAAAGAATACACTACCAGTGACATTTGTGAAACTGATGATTATTGTAATTGTAATGAATAGATTCACACTAGTCACCTGGAATTAGTATTACTCTCTGATAAGGCCCTTGAAACTCAATTATGAGTTTCTCGTCACATTTTTTTCAGCCCATAATGAGGAACTATTTCATTATTCATTATTCGTTATCCATTAATTAGGCGCCTGCGTTTTACAGTGAAATGAACCTACAGGGGATCGACGAAATACAAACAATATTGGGTCTATTTTTAGACTCATTTCCGAGACTTCCGAGACAGGTTTCCTACCAAAAATTCCAATATCGACTGAAAAGGTGATGCTTGAACAGAATTTTTCAAAATAATGAATTATTTTCAGATTTTCGGCCGCTAACGCGGCACAAAAATCATAACGCGGGCGGGGGACGAGAAACTAATAATCGAGTTTCAAGGGCCTGGGCCTAAATCAATGGTACCACAAATGATGTCATCACCAACCCAAATATTGAATGCTTTCTGGTCCCTCCTTGTAGACTGACACAAACCAAAATCACTTCATTTGAATTTCCTGGAACCTTTAAACTGCTGTGAAAATGTAAGCAATTTCATTGGCTGATACCCGTCTTCAATTTGATAATTGCTCGCATCATACCATGTTTTGCTACATTCACACGTGCCTGCCAACGTTGCGTGAACTTGCATCTTGTTGCGTATGTTCGTTGCATTCAACGGGTTGTTCGATTTGTCTCACTGGGTGGTGGCAGCCTTTTCTGGTTGTATTTAAGCCATAAGGATTGCAGAATCGACCTTAAATTACCTTAAAATATAAAGCTGCTTGAGAATGAGAATAAAGGTATGATTTTGGGAACTGGTACTCTCTTTACGATGAATTGAAACAGGCGATACCATTATTTTTGCATGGAAGAACACTCCTCTGGCCTTGTTCTTCCACTTAAAGTAATGGTATCGCCTTGGTTTCAATTCGTCGTAAAGAGAGTACCAGTTCCCAAAATCATACCTTTATTCTTTAAATCACCTTTTATTTGTTACAGAAATACATACACTTTTGGCACTGTGAGATACATGAAGAAAAATCCAATTAAAAAAACAGCCTTCTGTAGATTGAAAATTCACTCATTAAATTCTTCACATTTTGATAATTTTGTGGTTGCTTAAAAAGAAAGCTAGACTTTGTGGCAAACATAGCAGTGTGGCAATATGGCCAAGGTCACACAGAGTCATACCACTCTCATGATTAACCTCTGTAAGTCATGTGGGGAAGAGGATTTTGACAACCTAAAGGAGCTTGTGAGATCTAAAGAGTTTGGAGGATTGAGAGCTGGAGAGATAGAAAAGCTGAAGAGCTTGAAGGATCTTCTGGACAAATTGCAAAAGAAGAGGGTTTTTAAACCAGGTGATTACCGCAAGCTGAAGCAGCTATTTGAAAATGCGGAATTTTACGATGGAATTGAGGATATTGACGAGTGTGAAGAGAATAGCGGAGCTGCAAATAATACTGGTATGGTAACAAATGTGTTTTATTTTTAATTAATAAACAAACGTCAGTGGTATTGTCACGAACTCTAAACGTCACAAACCGTAAACTATCTAATTACTCACTGAGGTATACCAGCAACTTATTTCTCAGCCCCGCCAAGACCGGGATTCGAACCCGGGACCCCTCGGTCTCAAGTCGAGCGCGCAGTGAATAGAGCTAAAGAGGAATTTCCCGTAAGGTCTATTGACACTAGCTCGTCCACGTAGCGTTGCACGTCATCCGTACCTACCTCCTAACAACGCTACGTGCCTTACTCTATTTGAAAACCGAGATGGGGCGCAGCGGATCCGATGCGGAATAAGCAAATCCAGAATCAGTCAAATACCGACTTATTGACCAAATCTTTACCTTGACTAGTCTAAATTTTTTTATTTATACGCATGTTGTTTTCCTGACTGATTTTCTTCATGGTTAAATCTAATGATTTTTGAAATGGTGATTTTCTACCGTACAAAATCCCAACGTACGCTGGTGCCTGCGCCTTGTATGGCTCGACTATCCATTTATGAAGTGATGAGACCAAAGTCGGGGGGAACCAGCGTAATCCCAACATGATCCCTGTTTTTTTATGAATACTGCTCTCCGGCGTAGGGAGAGGAAATATAGGGGCTATCGTATCGGAAAAAGCCAGAGCACCCTCGGGCTATATTGACACTAAACGATCTTATACCTCGTGACATACTCCCCTCCTTACAAGTCACGTCCCGTCCTTAAAAACGCCTGCCTCCTTGATACACGTACGTAACTGTAGTCTTTCGATCCCACCGCTGGCCCCAAATTTGTCACGAACTCTAATGTCACAAACCGTAAACTATGTACATGTAATTTCTCACCGAGGTATACCAGCGACTTATTTCTCAGCCCGCCAAGACCGGTATTCGAACCCGGGACCCCTCGTCCCTCAAGTCGAGCGCGCAGTGAATAGAGCTAAGAGGAATTCCCCGTTAAGTCTATTGACACTAACAAACTTAAACCTCGTGACAGTATGAGTAAAACGTGAACAAGTCTAAAATCTAAAAAGTATATAAAGCACAAAATCAAATACCATGTAACTAAGGACCACAGTATAGATTTAGGAGTTTTTTGCATGGTGATGGAGGATTTGAGAGAGGAATATGGAAAAAAAAATGTGAGCGAGAGATGGTGTTCTGAAAAATTTCATCAAAAGAGAAGGGGAACCTGACTTTTTAAATGAGGAAATTATACAATCGGGATTGTGAAATTGTTGAATAGAAGCAAGGGGGAATAACAAATTTTTCTTCCGTTCCGTGGGTAAATAATGACTGTTCCAAATTGTTGTAATTTTTGCTTGAAGTTACCTAACTTATGTCATTTCATATTATGATAATTATTATTGTATTATTTTATATAATTTTATAAATTAGTATAATTCAGTTGATACCACAAAATTAACTATAATTTTTGCTTTTACTGCTAATTAATGCACATGAATATTACACAAAATGATCCGTTCATCTTGTTCTCCCAATAACTATTACTTGGCAGCTACTGCAGAGGTAGTGGACCAAGGTGTACTTCAAGTCACTATCAGTCAAGGTGTTGAATGAGTCAACCAAACCCCATGCTATTCACAAGTCCAACTTCACATCTTCAGGGTCTGCTTGCTATGTGTTATCCTCGATCTAACCTCACAGGTAGGAGAATGGTTGTGCGGGAAAACAGATCTATGCGTGAAACATTACAAGTCTTTTTTGTTTGATTTGTAAACAAAAGTTAAATTCCCGGGATTTCCAACGTGTGAAGTGAATCTTGTTTGGTATTTCTTGGAACATCTTACCTACCTTTAAAGGAGCCATATGGAATCCACAGTTTCATGGTATTGTAAAATCTGTTTAGAAATACATTTCCTTCTAAATAAGAGCTCAAAGCAGTATTTATCGTCGCTGTAATATTTTTGACTAGCGTACGCAATACCGTGTGTGCGACCTGTCCCAGGGCGTATCACGTGGCTAGTTAATTGTTGGTGTTTATGCTCTCTCTACACAGCATGCGACCATTCACACACCCCTGCAGTCAAAGGCCATCGCCGGATAAGGAATGAAGGACGCCCTCTATATGTTTTCATGAGAACTGATGAATTTGAAACATTCCGCATGATAAAGGGACATGCTCAACATTTAGGCCTTTTCGTGGTTTCAAAAAATTAACTTTACCTAAATTCTCAAAAAGTCGCTTTTATTGAAAATTATATACGGGGCTTTCGGATGGGTAATTGAAATTTTCAATATGAACCCTTGTCCCCCCCCCAGAACCACAACGCCGCTTTGCAGGATGTGCGTTTTATTAATAATCAACATATAAGTGAGTGGCATTCTGGTTCTTGGGGGAAGACCCAATTTTGCATTTTGTTTTCTGGGGGGGTCTTAACACTAACTGGAATGACAAAACAACAACAACCTATTACATATATATACAAACGCTCATCCACAACTATGAGGTAAGGTACGCTCATCTACAGGCTCAGTTCAGTATCCTTGGATGGGTACAACATGTTTTACAACCGCTGACCATGCAGGTTCTGGGGTATGCATAAATCCTATAAAATTCAGGGGGTGTATTACTGTTGCAATGAAAGCTATTGAACTGCGCCATGTTAATTGAGATTTAATAGTAATGAGGTGAGAGTTAACTTGCTCATGATATAATAGCGCGGTCATGGGCCACTTAAGAATGTGGGCCGATTGTTGTTTGCATATACGAGTTTTTCTTTGTTTGCAATACGTTTTATCCAATTCTTAGCACTCATTATACTACATCACATAAGCTATGGGTATTTGGGTATTGTATATAAAGGGTGCCTCGTGTCTATCTGGCACCATTTCAAGCTTCCCATAAAAGGGAGCTATGCAACATCTTCTGTTTCTTCATTTAAATCGTAACTAGCTGGTCGTTGCAATGGAGGCATGCTCTTAGCTTTGCTTTTTCAGAGAGCATGCCCCTGAATTTTTCTCAGACTTTTCTCATTTTTTTTCTTGATACAAATGTGTATTTGAAGTATACAAAACACTTGCATACATGATAAAGTAGTTGTTAAACACCAAGTCAAAATTTATGAGAACTTTAATATGATGATTATAGAGGCCTCCTCATTTCTTATCCGGCGATTTGTCCTTTTTGTCTCGAATCAGTTCAAAATTTTACTTCAGGACTAAGTTGGCAGGTTTAGGTCATTACGGATTTTAAAGGGTGTGTCCATAAGGTGACACCCGTCTTCTGACACCCTTATGAAGGCGGAAACCCTTCACGAGAAACCACAGGTTTATGGACACACGGGTCACATTTCACCCTTACTATAACTAGCGGTGCACGTCGCGAGCTGATTTGAAGGGAGCGGTCACTCTAAACGGTTGATAACTCTTCACATGACGCAAAACTTACAGAGACACATTACTGATTTTCTCCAAACCTCGATTATTTGCCTTTATATGAGTTATAGGCTTAAAGTGTTATGTCAAGAGTGTCAAGATTTAGGCCCCAACAACTCTCAACATGCCTATGAAGCCAGGTGAACAGTTAATACTGCCAAATTAAAGGTGCAAAACAAGGAATCAACACGCACTCCCAAAGACGAACCCCCTCACAGGGGTAGTGTGGTCGGAGAGGAAAGGGGCATTCCTCAGTAGTAGCTAATACTGTGGAATGAGGGAATGCCCTTGGGAAGAAAGTGGAGGAATCGGGAAATTTTGATGGTAAATGGATGGTGGAAAATCAGAGATTGTCTTTCGGTCGGGATTTCCCGTTGATACAGTTTAATGACTTCCCTTGAACGGCTTGTGCCCCTCAGAAACTACTTTCGTGGCCACGTATGCTGGCTGCTATCTATAAGGGGGGCTGAAGGACCAGCTCCATATATATCTATGGTAATTCTTCGCTACGCCCTAAAACATGTCCAAGTGGTACAGCGGGGGGGGTGGGGGGGGGATTAGTTGATGACGCGTATGTTAGGATCATGTACTAATTGTATTATGGAAACCATCGTAATCCAAAGACTCCCATTTTCGACAATTTTGAATATCTCACCAAAGACCTACTTTAGAAAATGTCGAAGCCAAAAAAAAAACCACCCTTATCTTGGGCAATTTGGCTGTCTATCACCCAAGAACCCATTTTGCACAGTCTCTATCGCCGACTGCCCCTATAGCTTTGAAAGCACCAGCCTAAGCTTTAGCCAATATTTCATACGGCGGTACATGTGTTCCGATCGATCGGAGAGGTAAAATTCAATTTTTAGGCGCTTTGTGCAAAAATTCAAACGAAAATACTAATAATTGAAAAGACTATCCGACTGAAAATCACACCCTGTGGATAAAACTCAAAGTAGTGGTACATAGGGACTATTTGTGCAAATCTTGCTCCTTCCGGGCACAGAGTACAAATGGTGGCATTCTGTAGTAGGCCTACCTTGCTCCGATCCTGCGTGCCATTCTGCATGTTCCGTATATGTTCCCCT
>JAMKCH010037133.1:0-13742 GCA_023653785.1 Ophioderma brevispina
CTCTCTGCTTACAGTCGCCACTGGTTTGGCTTTTGCTCGGGCTTCCCCGAGCGGTTAGTGAGCTCTCGACTCCGGGTTCGCCACTCTCGGGGCCGACTCTTGTTTGTCTGCAGAGCTAGCCTCTAGGTTCTCCCCTCTGGTAGACTTCTTGGTGGTTTTTCCCACTTTGTCTACTTTTTGGGCCAGTTTGACGCTGGCCCTATCTGGGGGAGTGCTAATTTATTATTACTCGAGGCATTTTGACTGCGCTTCTGTTTTGCCCGGTGGCTGGGTGGCCGTCGGCTTCCGGTTTTTCGGAGGTCTGCCTCGTTCTTTCCTTTCCTCGGGGTTCTGCCTACCTCCGAGTCGAGGCCGAAATCGTCCCCCTCCTGGCTGCGACAGCCTGAGGTGGGCCTTTCGCTTATTTTGAGGCGTTGTTAGCTTGTCTCCTCCGAACGTACGTTGTTTGGAATCTTTCGTTCGTCTATCTCAGCCTCCCACATCGGTTTTTGGGTTTCGTCCTTCGGTGATGGTTCGTTCCATTGACTTCTGTAAGGCGTCTGTTCCTGCCCCGAAAGCTAGCTCCCTCTTGGGAGTCTGGATTTTTTCGGCGAATCTCTTGGCGACGCCCCCCATTTTCCTTTGGGTGCGGCGTCGCTCTAGTCCTCGCCATTATTTTTACTCCTTTCGGTCCCTTTCCCCCCTTTCCCGGCGGAAATTAGCTCGGGAATTTCTTCTCCTTGTAGCTTCTTCTTCGGGTCGGGTTGGACTTATCTCTCACAGCCCTCCACGGGGCCGGGGCCTTTTTGCCTCATTCAGTCTCTCAACCTTTTATCTCCCCCTTTCTCTCCCCGTTGGGTTTCATCTTGGTGTTCTGATCGGTCCCCCTCTCTAGTGGGCCCGCTCTTTTTTTTTGGTTCCGCCTTTGCCGCGGGGTGCTTCTGGGCCTTTTTCTAGGGCCTACGTCGCACTTCAGTCTCCTTCAGAGTTTCTTCCTTTCCGCTATTTTCCTTTGCTTGGTTTTCTCTTCGGGGATTCTCTCGGCTCTGGCTCTTCTCCAAAAACTTTGGCTAGGTCATTTAATTTAAACACTTATAAAGTCTAAGGTCCTGTTACACACCCTTGGTGTACTCCACTGGTTATGTGAGTCATTGGTTTCTTGACTTTTCACATGGAATCTAGATTCCAAGTGTTTTTGTGCTCTGGCGTCTTTTGATTCAACTTTGACGCATCCTATCGCCCTCTCTCTCTGAGATATCATGCCCCTCCGCCTAAGTGCTCGTCTGGTGTTGATTGAATTATTCATTCAACGGTGGTTAATGCTTATGTTTCAGTCAACATTGTGTAAAGGAATCGTTCAGTGTAATGATTTATTCAAAAACACATTATGTTTTATAAACATATAACGAAGCCTGATGCCCTTTCCAATGTTGACATTCCCTCCCCGCTTCCCCAGGCCCGCCCCCACATGATATGGGATTTTTTGCGTCCGTGTGGGCTATGGGCCAAAACGGAATTGGGGAAGAGTCATGGTCGACAGGTTGTGCTGCGGGTCATGGTCGGTCCATCTTTCTCTTTTAGGGGTTGTGCTAAAATGGTTATTTTGGGGCATTTCTCTTCCTCAGAAGAAATGCATCTATTCAGTAAACATGGGAAAAAGGAAATCGGCTTCAGTTATATGATTATAAAACATAATTTGTTTTTGAATATTACAGTTTTATCCTTATTGGTGGCTTTTGGTCTTATCATTTGAAGAGTTATTATTAGAATACAAACACTTGTTACCAAATGCACAATTTTTTTAATTCTGTGATTTCTTTTTTGATTCTCTGATTTGAAAGCACTGGTAGTGCTTTTCCAACATTCCACAGGCATATGTATATCTATATTTGTATATCACTACCATTGAATTTCCCGAACACAGCGTGCTAACAGTGGAGGTCGGCGTGTTGTAGAGGACGTTACCGGTTAGGGTCGTGATAGCAGTGGAGAGGGTATGCGAGCAGGGAGTGCAGGTGAGCCAATGAAATATACTCACATGCGTACGCGCACGGTAGCACAGGGCTCTAGTTTCCAATACACTCGCCGCCAAAATACTTGAAAAGTGCTGATCTGCCAGCCAGTCATGAAAGGGCGAAGCCTGTGTTTGATCTTAGCCACTCTCAAACTTGCCCTTACGGTGGTCCAGTAAGTACGTCATCATGTTTATACAATTAAAAAAAAAAGTTGGCGTAATTGAAACCAGCATTTGAAAATTCTCAAATAGAACCCCTTCGTTTCCCGGAGATATTTTGGAATTTAGTTTCATTTACATACATTCGCTATGACGGCCTGATAACATTAATCTCTCACGCAGTGCCAATTTAGATAACATCTTTTGCAGTCTGTGACACAGACTACACCGTGGGAAATACTTACCGGACCGCCATAACTTGCCCTGTTGTCATGAGAGATGATTAGCCAATCAGAGTTTACCAAATCACTTCCTTGTTTATACACATACAAATACCGCTTAATTTTTTTTGACGGCGACTGTAGTTAACTTTGTTTTGTTGCGGTTTTGTGAATTTTTGTGGGCCGCCAGCTATAGCTGGCAGGACCACTTAGCAATCCGTTGTGCGTGTGTATGTGTGGATGTGTGTGTGTTATATTACAAGAAGTGTAGATATATAGTGATGTGCAATCTTTAAGAAAATTCAGTAAACAAAAGCCAGTTATTATACACATTAACACTACCTTAGATTCATCTGACATTGAATCCCGGGGGGCCACTTGTATTCAAAGGTGGATATGATGCGTGAACATGGACTTTCAAAATGCACCCTAAACACGTATTTTCACCGACTAAAAAACAAGCTAAATCATACCCTAAACAAGTATTTTTATCTGTTTATGATACCCTCAACAAGTACACAGTGCATTGAATCGTAAATATACCCTTTATTATCTTGCTTTGCTTTACTTCCCAAGTTCCGATTACAATATTTTGGATGATTTTGATCCCTGCTTAATGAGATATAACACGACAATTTCAGGGTTAAGAAAAAAAACATACCCTTTTTTCCATATTTAGCTGTTTTTGACACCCTAAACGATGTGCGCGCGTACATCGCCTGTTGGAAAAAAGACACCCTTTTTACGTGTTTTCTTGTTCGCGCATCATATCCACCTTTGAATACAAGTGGCCCCCCGGGCATTGAATGTAATAGTTCTTTTGGCAATTAAGATATATTACGAAGTATGATGAATCAGTGAATATGCAGCTCTCCTTGTTTGTTTCCAATCCATTTGAATTGGGGATACATAGCTTCAAGAGCAGGTACAATTTTTTGTTTATATCTTCACAAATTAACGCACATGGTTTTTGTTGATTGCAGCCTTAAGGCAGGAAGCCCATAGGGATCAACTTGTCCACTGTTGTCTGTCTGTGATGTCCATTGTGAAAAAGAGCCGTTAACATTTGCCAGTAATATCCATATACTTTGATGGATGTTAAAGCAAACTTTGAGTCATAGAGTGCAACATGGGGATACAATCATTTTTGATAGGTCAAAGGTCATGTGGGTCAGTTGTAAAAATTGACCTCAAATGAAAAAGTTGAAGAGTTCATTGGAACCAAACTTGAGTTATAGATCAACATTGGAGCCCTCACTTGTTGAGAGGTCGATGAGGTTAAAGGTCACTTGCTAAGGTCAAGGTCATGTGAGGTCAAGTTGTTAAGTTAGCCTGAAAATTGTAAAATTGACCCAATTGAAAAGTGAAGTTCAATTGGAACCAAACTTGGTTGATGGAGATTACATGCAAAGTCTCATTTGTTTATGAGGTTCAAAGGTCCAGAGGCCTATCATTACAAAACAGGCCATGGCAGGGCAAATGGCGGTACGAGGGACAATTATTTCAAATAATATTGAGTGATCCATTTTAAACAAATTTTTGTGAACAACATCTTGTCAAGCAAAATTTATCTTGCAGCTTGTTTGGAAAAAAGTAATGCTACTAATGAATTGTCATGTAGTGAACATAATAAAAATCATGTGATGGATGAGCAAAATGAGTCGTTTGTTGCAACAAAATTAATATTATTTTCAAGTAATTTTTTGTCATTTTTCATGGATTGGTTTTGTTGAAAATTCCTCTCAATTGGACTTGCGATTCCAGATGTATGGTAATCTTGTGTCATTCAAAGCAAGGAAATTACTAAGGAAGCTGAATTACATTGTCATCTTTTAAAATCATGGGCAAGTGACTCCTTTTTAACTTGGATCCGTTATCAACATGAACAATTATTTATTTGCCGCTTTTAGAGTAGATCTATATTTTTGCAAAACCTACCCATTCCACTTTACATTCCCAGAGGGGACTTTGGCATAAGGAAAATGTCATGCAATTATTTTAAAGCAATAACAGCCAAACAGCACCCTCATTTTCAAAATTTGAGATTTTTGTGCAGTTGTGTTGGTTAATTGTCTATAAACTATACCTGGTGCTGGTAAATGCTCCCAAAATGCATAATTCTTCCTAAAAGAGCATTTTGTAATTAGAATCGGGAGCCTGACTTTAATTCAATGGCAGGAGCTGAGAAAACGCCAAATTTTGCCATCCCTGGTGAATAGTGCCACATCCGAAATTACCTCTTAATTTTCCCTGAACCGACAGAACAACTAACGGATGAGCCTACACACATACTTGGCGGAATTTCCTGGCTATTAATTTGTAAAGGAGTTTCCAGCGCCATTTAATTATTATCGGAGATCTCCGATATAATCTTATAATTACAAAATCCCATTCTTTTGCAACTCAACTCAAAGAGATTTTTTGAGCTCTACCATTACAGGTATACTAGGTCAATTATATGCAATGAGCAAAAATCTCAAAATATCTGGCAAATTGGGGGCAGGGCACTCTTCAAAAAAGGTGCCATTTTTTGCTTAAGGAAATACTCCGACTGTTATTAGATATCAACCGAATTAGGAACGGCTCCTCAAATATTCACTGATTGCACATTAGGTTTTTTTTAAATTTTTTTTATTTGCACATTTTTTTGCATATATTAACCAAGCAATTGTTTTATTTTTTTTTCATTTGGTATCACTATCATTTTGCTGTGAATCCTTGGTTCTCTATCTTATCATTCAACACCACCCTCACCATCTCACCATCTACCAACAAATCCACCTACCCACTCATGATGCACCACACCAACAGAGTCGGATCGCCTGGATACGCCAGGTGATGAAGACAGTCCTCGTGGTGAGTCTAACCAAATATGCAGTGAGGTTTACTAACAATTTTTCCAGCTTGCATTTCAGTCATGGGGGATTCATTCCAATTATTCATGGGGAGACAAAGGGGGTCTTGAGTACATTATTTGTTGCCAGATTTAAGGTTGACTACTGTTATTCTACACGTTAAGGTTTCATCTCAAACTTTGGATTTAATTCTAGTTCAGGGGTGTCCAACCTGAGGCCCGCGGGCCATTTGCGGCCCGCTAAGAGCTCTCATGCGGCCCGCAAGGTACTTCCCAGAAAAATTAAAATGCATAAATGTCTTAAATAATAGATTTAAAAAAAGATGTTATTTGAATTAGTTCAATTTCCTCAATTTTTAAACCAATTTTTGTTTTTAAAAAAATTGTGGGAAAATTAGTCCAATTTCTTCAAAATAAACCAAATTTTTTGCAAAATTTGCTAAAAAGGTCAACAAAATGGAAAATTTGTGTTAAATTGACCCAAAATCTACATCTCTGGTATTGCTATGGGTCTCTTTTTGGCAAATATTGGTGTATATATATGGGTTCTACTTTTATAGACACGTCATAAACCAAACTTGGGAGGGCCGATTACTTGTTTGTGGCCCGCAGCAGTTGTAGAATCAACCATATGGCCCCTGCGTCAAAAAGGCTGGACACCCCTGTTCTAGTTGAACTCTGTAAGTCGGCCCTTTTATGGTACTGCTGTTGACTACAGAGTCCTGGATAGATTTTGTTGAAAATAAAACGATGTGGGGAATGGTGGCAGACAGGTCAACTTTAAGTTTTTCTATAAAAAGGCATTCTTGAGACATTTAAATTTTTTGTTTTTAGTTTCCAATTGTTTTGTACAGGGACTGATTTGGGCAATAAGCCAAAATGCCAAATTGGTGAAAAACATGTCTTAATTTAAAATTTTCACAGAAGTTGTAGATTGTGTCTACAAAATATGGTTTCATATGTATTGTACATTGACAGCAATGAATTTTAAAATAAAATAAATTGGAACAGGGTTTAATAAAAAATAAAATAATAATAATACCCGTCATTCGGGATGCCATTCGCCGCAGCATCATGGCGTTAACAATTATTATTACGTTGTCACTAGGAAATCATCAGAATCATTTTGCCTTAACTTGGGAGCAACCGTAGCGCAGTTCCTATCAGCACTTAGATTGTAACATTCCCCTGACAGCTCCCCATTTCACTCAGCGGGACTCGAAAAACGACAACTTCAGATCATGAGTCGGTCATTCTATCTACTGGACCACACATTTCCCCAGTAGAATGCCTGACACTATATACTTCCTTGGAGAAATTGAATACCAACATTATAAAATAGTGAAATTTATGCTATATGGAAATATAACTTGCAATTAGCAGCATACAAAAGTTTGTTAGACAGTTGAAACATACATGAACAAACATATTTGAATTGTTTTCGTAGACTCTGGTCGGGGTAATAGTGCCGGTAGCCGTCAAAGCAGTGCCCGATCTAGTGCCCGTCGCGGTAGCAGTGGTAGGAGCGCAGGCAGGAGGCGTGCCCAGTTACCTGATGCTACAGGACCCTATGAGGTCGAGGAACAGGATGTTGGTAAGCTACAAAGATTTATTGGTATAAACTTGGATGTTTTAACCCTGAGAACCCAAAATGCCGCTTTAGCAGTTTCACAGTAAAAGCTCCTGGAATTTTAAGCTAACCACAGTGGGAGTTGTGTTACAGGCTCAATATTTAGCACTGATCCTTGAAACATATGGGGCATTAGGGTTTAATCTTAAACCTGTCCAAAAAGTATACAGCGCATGACCTCACCATGTTCTATCACTCTGCCAACTTGGAAGTTCATTGATGATTCAGTTTATATGGTAGAGAGGATTAATGAATTTTCTACTGCTCGGGTAATTTATAAAATGGACAAAAATAATTAGAAATAAATGGTGCTAAAGAGAAACTATAGCCCCACCAAATGGAATTGTAGGTGGTGAATCCTTTCCATGGCTACAAATGACTAGTAAAAGATTGATTTTTTTTTTTTTTTTTTTTTTTGTAAATCAATTCAAGTTATTCTTAATATATCTTTGAATTTGCCTCCTGTGTTATAGATGCCTCCTACGTGGATCCTCTTGGCCCATCTGCAGAGAGACCCAAGACGGCGGCAAGAAAACGAGATGTAGCAGAGGACGACTTTGGTGATGAGGAATTGGGAGATGACTGCTGCCAGATATGAGGACATCCAAGGAATCAGGTTGTCTTTTCTATAGAAATTTCCCTCGTATGTGTGCTTTTGAGTAAAGTTTTATATAAAACCCATCATAGTGCAATGGGGTTGAGTGGAAATGTGAGATTTCTGTACTAATGGTATCTATGGGAATTGCACACAAATCTTTATCTAGTAGGCTAATTCACAGCTTTTTGAAAGTCTATTTATATGGACATAGTGTTTTGTATCCAACACAAAATGCATAGCAAGGTTCCTATACTGTACTTTTACTAACACACAGTCAGTTACTTCGGATAAAAAGTGTTCAAAATGTACCCCAGAAGGAAATTTTTTCTAACTATGATTATGAACTAGTACTAACTCTTTGTGGTCTAAAATGGAGCGCTATGTCTGGGTTTTATGTTGTAAGAATAGGAATTTTATGGATCACATGACCTATTGACCAGAATTGTCCCAACACTGGTGCATTGTGGATGACTCCAAAACACCATTTGGACAAACCCAGAGGGGTATTGAAACTTTCGAGTTGGGGAAAATGAAATTTTGCCTCAATAAGGTTCAGGTGATCCCGAAAATTCATGTTCGTCACCAAATAAAAATTCCTGACTTTTACACTCAGTTTAGCCCACAAAGTGCTAGTATTAAAGGATTTTTTTATCATGATCATTGATCATGAAATGTTTTGTGGTCCTTAAACGTCAACTCTTATACTATAGTACTGACATGTGTTAGTATGTACAAGTACAGATAGGTAGATTGCAATGCATTTGGAATTGTTAAAGCCCCGCTGGACATAACATGCAAGAATAAACAAATAAGATCAAAAGGACACAGATTTACACCTTATTGGGTTATGCATTCCATACCGGCCGTTTTTACTCGCGTGGTAGCCTATAGGGCAGCTACATTGTGTCTACCGCGGCAGATACTACACAGTACACATCTGGGCTAGTTGCGGTGCAGTAGTTTTAGTTGCGGTGCAGTAGCTGCAAGATAGGGCTTCTAAAGTACAGGATGTGTCCGTACAGTACCTATCTAATGGCACCCCTGTAGTTAACCACTAGGTGGAGAGAAGGTGGACATTGCGTAGACAGTACCAGAGTAGACATGCAAACACCACATAGCACCTCCAATTATCACAAAGCCATTGTCCTAGTGGCCAATGGAGTGTATTCACACTTTGTTCATTTGTTTAAGCATGTTTTGATAATTTTTACGGAAATTTGTTAAGAAATCGAAATTGGGCAACATCAAAAACCCCCATATACCCTCACGTTTTATTGAAAATGCAAATTACATGCCAAAAAATAGCTAAAAACACAAAAGTGTCCATTGAGAGCCGGGTCACCACTAGCTACTCCGCAACGGTGCAAAGAGCTGATGTGTGTACAAATCCATTATGCGGTAAAAATACACTCGATCCTGGCCGGCGAGTGTAGTCTAGTGGGTAGGTAATTCATGTCTAACTTCGGTGGTAGCTGCATGGTAACTACCATGAAGACATTGGCCGTGGTCGCTCACATCTGTACAAAATAGGATTTCTTTGTTTAAAATGTAGTGAAATATAGATAATCTAAGGAGATGGGCAATTAGACAGCCATGTATAAAAAACATACAGTCATGGACCAATGTAGGACTATATATGGCCAAGATCCCTGCCAAGGATTTCATGATGGCCTTGTATGTTGCTATATCAGTGTCCAAAAAATATGTGTCACGGCTTAAAATTTGTTTAAATAAGTTCAAATAGCTGGATATTGTCACAAAACCGTAATCTTATAATATACCGAGAGATTACAGCGACTTATTTCTCGGTCCCGCGGGGATTCTAACCGGGACCCCTTGGTCTCAAGCGAGTGCGCAGTGAACATTGCTAAAGAGGGAAACTCCCCTTTCGGTCTAATTGACACTACATTGTTTATACATGTACCTCGTGACAAATTTAGCACCTGGATGAAGGTTCAATACATGGATGTACCAAGTTGAGGGTAAAAAAAGTTGTTATAGTGTACAAATGTATTATTGAGGAAAAATTAGTAATCAAATCTCAAAGGGCTATCAACCAATGAAATTAAATTATCAGTCTACTGATTAAGTGGGAAGCATTGTAATGGCTATCATTGCCACATGGAAAGTATTTCTGGAAAAAGATTTTCAAAAGTTTAATGTTTGAGGACAAATTAACTTCAAATGAAACGAACACATTTAAAAACAGATTATCTAATCCATATCAACGTATTTGTGAATCTTAATTGTCTTGCTGAAATAGTTAGTGGCTTCAGCAAAAGGCTAAAAACATTATTGCAATGACTTGGGTGCTTATGCCATATGAAACATCGGGAAGGGAAGGAAATTCACAATTAAGTCTTGTTCCCTGGTTTGGGGAGCATGTTATAATATAGTAGATTAAAGGTGCATTTCGTGATCGTAAAACATTCTGTTTGTTTAAATGGTTCGCTAGATTAGAATCATTGAGAAAAAGCTTATTCACAAAATTTCCGTGATTTGATCTTGCGTTTTGGTGTATGAGCAAATGTGTTCGTATCACAATCTCCATAGACTACTGTACAAGTAATTCTGTCCGTTACGGATAGAAAATACAAAATTGCGAATGTTGCAGAGACGATCAAATTTGAACCGTCAGATTGGGCACACATGCTATTACTTAGCCCGACGGTTCAGATGATATAAAAATCTCAACTGTGTTGAGGTAAGTCGGGGGGACAAGGCTGTGGCTCACGAAATGCCCCTTTAAATTTAAAAAAAAAAAAAAAAAAAAAAAAAAAAAAAAAACATCGGTCCTCGGACCGCTTGGTCGCCTGCCGTCGCGGGTTATGAATGATAGGCCTAACATGACCTTTGACCTTGATATGTGACCTTTGACATCATCAGACCAAATGAGGGATCCCATGTTGCACCTATGATTCAAGTTTGGTTCCAATTGAACTTCAACTTTTCAAATGAGGTCAAGTTTACATTTTCAGCCACATTTTACAATTGACCTCACATGACATTTTACCTTGGCATTGACCTTTGACCTCATAACAAGTGGGGGCTGCCATGTGCACCTGTGACCCAAGTTTGGTTTCAATCCATCAAAGTAATGTGGATTATTACATGCAAATGTTAACACTTTTTCACAACAGTACATCATCATCAACAAACAACAAAACAGGGACAAAGTGATCTCAGTGTCTTCCTGCCTTATGCAGGCGACACAAAAAGTTAAAATACATTCTATGCGGTTTGTACAAAGCCAAATAGTTAATTATGTACTGTTAGCAATGCGAAAGTATTCTAAGTGGAACTAGTATATTGGTTGTTATAGTACCAACCATGTAGATTATTACTGTGAAAGTGTGTGTTGTGATTGTAATACGAAACACAATATATTGGACAACTACCATCGGAAGAAAGATTTGTGATAGGGACTCCTTCTTTGTGTATTTCTTTTTTAAATAAAAATAATCTGGATGACCTATCATGGTCAACTTTTAAAATGTTGATTTCTCCTTTCAAATGAATGTGGTCTCCCTTTGAAAATTTGGACGGTTTTGTTCATAAACATCAAAGGAAAAAATCTTCCTGGGCCTAAAATTTACTGGGGCCTGAGTGAAATCTCCGCTTCTAATATCTCAATCTCAATTTTTATGTAGTTAGTGGGGTGTCATCCACCTTCAAGTAATGAAAACAATTTTAAACCTGTAACATTTTGGAAGAGGAAGTGAGAGTAATTAGTAAATGAATATTTTCCATCGTATCTGTAACAGAAAGTTTACACCCATTTCTTTGATCGTCTTCCGTGGATGGCAACTGTTTTTTTTTACTTCTACCAAGGGCCCAAAAATTATTGTCAACTTTTTATGCACATAAGTATGTAAAAGTCACTTTTGCAATAACATATGCAATGAGCTCAATTTGATTGTGTTTGCTTTTGGTAAATAAAATTTAAAAAAAATCCTATTGTATACATTTATAATGTTTTCTTTTTTAACTACCGATTGTTATTATCATGACAAAACCTGAATAACAAGACCAAAAGCTGAATAAACATGATGAAACTCATTTCCCCCCCTTGACCCATTAAAATGGATTTTGATAGGAAAAAAAGGTTTATATTTTTCATTTTATCCCAGTAAAATTAAGGGCCAAGGAAGGTTTCCTTTTGATGTTCATGTTAAGAACAAAACCATTCCCAAATGTGGTCGACCACACAAGGTCCAATGAGACCAGTTAGAACTGGCTTCCGTTTACTTCTGTTACTACTCAAAACCATGGGACCCACTTTACCCATAAATTTGTATGAGATATTTAGTGATATGCTCCACATAACATGAAAAGAACGATGTCTGCACGGACAGCGATAGTATCTCTAAAGGATGGGTGGACCCTATCAGTGAATTCACCGAAAGTCAAAATATTGCAAGAAAAGCTTAAAAGTGAAGGATAAGTCATGAGAATTACCATAACTTACTTTTTTCCAACTGACAAATGATGCAGGAAGAAAACGGACATGTTTAAAGATATGCATCTCCATTCAATTATATGTTGTGTAAGTGTCCGTTCAAGGACAGTATAGGGACTAAAATATCCGATTTTGTCCTTTTCTTGGTCTTATTTTTTTGTTTTGCTTTTCTGTAACATGACCTGTAAATTGATAAGTTTTGATATTTGGTGTTCTGCATTAGCAACATCATGATAGTGCCTTTAAGCAAGTAGAAATTCTCACTGATTGTTGGCCATGCAATGTTCACATGGCACTCGCCTACAAATGTTGAATGAAAAATATATTACACCTAATTTTCTTATCCATTAAAACATGTACAAGAAATGCATTCCATGTTCCACTTGTTGATTTTAGTAATCGATTTTATTGTATAAAACTCGGGAGGAAAACCTGACCAGATTAGATTTTAAAGATTTCTAAAGATACTACAATAAATAATTTAGTAAATGTGGACGGATGTGGCAAGGTGAAAAAAGTACAAATTATTTACCGAGGGCTTTTATAATCCAAATTCTGAATTTTAACTCATAGGTAACAGTTTTGACGGGTCATACCAAGCCTCATCGTCCTAACGTAGGAAAGTACAGTCCAAAAAACTCTGATCACAGGGCAAAGGGATGAAAAAGGGCATGTCAGCAATAAGGTTAAGGAATTGATTCTTATTTCCTGTTGAGGCGACCGCCATGCAGCTTTTGCCGTGTGGCAAATATTCATTATTTTGCTTGAAAAAACTGTTTTCTTGAAAACATGATAATAAAAACAAATTTTCAGTTGCTCAAATATTAAAGCGTTCTCCTTCCTGTCATTTTAAGCAGTTTCCTTGGAAGGTGGTGTCACCGTGTTTTTAAATTTTAGGCCCCTGGGTCTTACAAATGTACAACAGTTTTGTTTCAGAAACCAGGGGCATTTTGCTTTTAGCAGGGGTAAATTTGCCCCTTGCCCCTTGCTTATTAAAGGCCTTGAGTTTATACCATAATAATGAATTTCCTCAAGATATTTGTCCAGCTCTGTCATAATACTGCATGGGTACAAAAATGCTGAATGGATTTTAAAAACTTTGGAAGAAAGAAAATAACCTGCAAAACCCGTTTAGTAAAGTATTACTTGGAAAATTTGTTTTTAGGTAATAAATATAGGGGTTACTGGTCTATTCTAGATGCCTTTAGATGGAATAATGAAATAACAGTGAATAATGAAATGACAGCAAATGATGAAATCGGCCTCATCAACCTTTTAAAAATCTCCAACAGGAAACTAAGAATCAAAATTCGCATTGGCCGAATGAATATCCATTTTTTTTATTTGTTTATCATTTATGAAAAAAAAACAATGCGGGGGAATGTCTGTCTCTCTACACACCCCACCGCTGGGTATGCCCTGAAAATGTCACACAACTCTATTTATACCTTCTCTTGTACATTTTAAAGTGCAGGAGGAGATGGGGGTTTTTTTTAGGATACACATTTCTCTTAAATTTCACTGGATCGGTTGTAGACCACCTACCTACGTTTCGAAGGTAGATTGGGCAAACAGGTGCAAACGAAAACCGCAATAACTTGTTTGAACTTACCTGCTATCACAGTCGTCCCCATAGAAAACCAGGCTTTGACTTTCTGTCGTACAGACAGATACTAAACGTCATCTTATTACTAGCGGACAAGATAGCTCATCAGTAAGCGCTTGACTCCAGTGTATGTTCATCCAAGCGTATAGGCGTGCGTTCGAGCCCTGTGCGATTCAGCTATTCGTCATTTCCCATGACAAGAAATTAACCGCTGGTTGTCCC
>JAMKCH010037134.1:0-28986 GCA_023653785.1 Ophioderma brevispina
GACGAAACAATTATTTAACCCACTTCAGACTTTCCATGGGTATTTCATGATGGAATGATAAGTATCACAACATAAATATTTTGGCAACCAGGCGTTTCAAATCTGAAATCATCTGATGCAGTGAGGTGGCTTTGACTCATGGAGGTCAAATCAACCCAATCAAAATTAGATCTCAAGTCGAATTGATCGCATGATAACGGGAGGTCATGGCCAGTCCCCAGGCAACTCCAAGTCCATGTCAAAAGTTCCATCCATTGCTATTTATTCTAACCTGGGTTTTTTCAAACTGAAGTCTCGCTACAATTAAAGCATAGATCCCACCATTGGGGCTTCTTGTTTAAACTGGATAATGGTTCAACATCTCTTTCATCACATAAGGTTCTTTTGAATCATGTATTTGAAAGATTCCAAATTGTGCAAAGATTCATAAATTCAATGAAATCAGGTCATCCTTTAAAAAAGATTTCTATTTTTTGCTCTTTTTGTACTGGCTGGGCTGATGCTGCCTTGTTATTGATGCAAGATGAAGAGAAGTGTTCGGTATGGACATACTGCTATTCCAGTGAAAATCTACACTCCCTCTGTGACAGGATTACATTTATATAGTCTTCCATAGGGAGTATTTATGTTAAATGTTCATAGCCCTTTGATAACTTATATTTTGACCCCTGAACCCTAAGGACTAAAACATTTCTTGGGGGGGGATTACATAACCATCCTACCGCACGTGAATTCAAATTGGTTCAACATCCGTGCAACCGTATCTGCTATCTAATTCCAAATACCTTAATTGTAAGAGGGCACTCCATGCCTATCGCTTTAAACGGTCACTAAAGGCTCTACCTGTCATTAGATATTTTAAACTAACATGAATCTTTATTGTAACTTGCCACTGTTTGCAGCGGGGTTAATCCCCAAACCCCGACAATAATTTAAAGTCATAATTTTATTCAAAAATTTTATGATATCCTAAGATTTTATTGACTTAATTTTAAGAGGTGATTTTAATATAATGTACTGGACGAGTCTTAAATTGTCCCCAAGATTCCAAAATTAGCGTTTGGACATCCAAAAATCGAGCAGTCATGTCCTACCCCCGTAAAAATTGGCCCCAAAGAAAGCCCAATAACCTGAAAGTCGGTTTATAGTCGTGGAACAGGTTACGGATATGATTTTGTGCTGTCATATGACCACATTCAAGTCAGTTGACACGATCGACGTTTTGAGCAACATTTGCAGAGTGTAATTGCATTGTTTTATAGGAGATTTTGGCGAAAAAATGCTTGGGTGTATCCATGAGGGGTGCGGAGGGAGTGCGTGCACACCTGAGGGCTAAAAAATTTTGTAGCTGTACTTAGGGCTTCAGATTGCACCATAATTGAAAGTTTTATTTCGAGCATCGAAGTAACTATTTTTATCCATTCCAAAGAATGGTTGAATCCACTTTCTGGGGGCTGCCTAGCATTATTTATATATTGGAGGCTGTTCAAACCAATCACAGCACATGTTTATTGATTCTAATTGGTTTCCCGTCGTCCAATCACGCCTCGGCGGCCTGGGATCCCTATCTAGAGGGAATTTTGGTCTTTAAATAAGAAATACAAAAGAAAGAGTGAAAAATTTTGCCATCCTGGCGGGAAAAATTTTGATTACCTTTCTGGAAAATAATGCATGTTTTTTCTGTCTTTTGGGGGAGTCAATAGAATAGTACCTCCTGTATTGAAACATCCCCCGGCTAATGTTTTGTTTGAACATTTGAATTTTCAAGACGGATGGTAAAGCTGACGCCAAGAATGAGGAAGAACAGAATTGGCTTCAAGAATGTTCCATCTCCTCTCGCACCAACGATCTCATGGCTGTATAGCAATTTGAAGAAAGGGTCGTATTTCTACAACGTAAGTTTATAACTGTCCCATACTCTGTTGCCTTGTATTAGTATATGGGGAAATGTATTTTTGGTGAAAATTTCATATACAATCTTCAACCAATTTTGCTAATAATCAAATTTTATATATTTCCAAAAATCATGGGTGTCATTTTTTAAAATGGGTTCGTGGGTATTTTGTGTGGGCGATTTGGTTTTATATTATTTTTTAATGATCTGATATTTTTTAAAAGGCAAAACCATTGCTTTTTTTTTTTTTTTTTTTTTTTTTTTTTTTTAAGTTTTGTATTTTTTTTTTTAATAAACTTTTATAACTGTTAAAAGTGCAATATAGACGTGTTTGGGGCAAATTCTCAAATAATTTGGGTGTTTTTTGGGCGAAATTTTTTTCTGATTATTACATTTATGTACTGAAAAAGCTGCAGTTCCACATCCAGAAGTCTTAATCACAAATAAAAGATGTGGTACAACAAGGTGTAATATTTGCATATTTTGGTGGCAAATTTTAAGAAAACCCTTTGATTGATTTTGTACATAACATTAGATTTGGGGCATTTGGTTACTGAATTAATCACCTTAGGTTTAAACTTAAATAAAAAAAGAGGCGTTTTAAATATGGTAATCATGTTCAGCATAACTTATATAAAATATTTCTTACATCAAAGATTAGCTAATGCATGGAGTTAATATATAAGGCTTTACAAAGCAGGGGGATATTGGTCTCCCCTCCTGGCCCCATTGTGCCTTCTAAAAACCCAACTGGATCGACCGCATAGAAATAGTCGGGAGGGGACTTTCAAGAAAGACAACACTCCACTCTGTTCACAAACACTCCAAACCTCTAAGAAGTAAAAAAAAAAGTTATATTGATTTTCATGACTTTAAAAGTCTCTTGAAGAATCATCATCATTAAATGGATAAATCCATCACAATATTGAGGAGCGCATTCATTGGGTAACTCTTCATATAAATTTTCATGGGTTATTTCTAATAAAACTTTTTCATTATGTACTTCAAAGGTTTTTAAAATTAAAATTTATTTGATTTTTCTAAGACAAAACGCTTGTTATGGCTTTTTTTTTAACTGGACTGTCCTCGCAGTGTGGTCAAGTTTGAAAACATGACTTAGGCGGGCCAATTTCTTGTCCGACTCCCTGTTTTACAAATCAAGTTTCGATGAATTTCTAACGGGTCATCAATTAACATGGTTTGTAGAGCAAAAGTAAGCCATGATATAACACGCCCCAATTATGCTTGTTTACTTTGAATAACAAAATTGATTGTCAAAGCAAACTAATGGATAATTCAACTTGACTAATTATTTAAAGTTATTTCATCTCATCGAGTCCTAGTTTGAAGCACTACACTTATTAATACATTTATTATCCAACTGCATGTAGTTTATTTGCTTTTTGATGTTTGGTCGGTACCCATGTTCTTTCAAAAATGAACTAGGTGCAAATACATCCACTGGCTGTGGGGTACAATTCACAAATTTGTAGCAGCAAGTTTGAACCGAACATGCATTTCTCTTGCCGTAACACAAGTTTTTATTGGTTCTTGTATATTGGGTTATATTTTTAAGTATAATTTTATTCACTATTGATAACAGCACTGATAATTGGTCTGTGGGAGTCACTTTCCAGAACCATAGCCAGGGTAAAAAAAAACCCGACAAACCCATGAGAGCTGCTCCCGGCTTTTAGAGTAAGTTTTGTCCTATAAACAATTTTAAACAATGGCAATAACATAGAAAATTTGGTCCTTGGGCCTCATTTCCCATATATACTTCACTCGACATTGTTTTTGCTGGCCGATTAAGAAGTAATCTATTTTAGCTTTCATGGCATATAGTAATTCTATTTGTGATTTTTGTTTTTTATTTTTGTTAGCATATATACAGATTCATATTCACATAATCAGTCATACAACTGTTTTCATTAAAATTTGTTATGTTCAGACATAATCAGACATAATACTTGTTTCATTAAAAAATTTGTTTGCAGCACATTTTTGACTGCTCAACAATGAACAAAATTTTTGGGTTTACGGAATGAAGGCTTGCAAATGTCCTATTGAAAATTGTTTAATTGGTAGTTTGGCCTTGTAATTTGGACCTAAAAATAGGAACAAAAGTCACAAATGGATAAGAAATGAGCCTTATCCAACGGCTGTTTCACAGCACTACGTTTTATGTTTGTCATCTTCTGAAAAAAAAATATCTTCACATCGACAGTTGATTTTGGATCCCAACCAAAAGTTGCTTAGTAGTTGTAGGGCCACTGACTACAATAACGCTTATCCTCGAAGAATATGAATATCAGTAAGGAAAACATCTATATAATATGAAATCCCTACATAAATTCGATGCCTTGAAATCTTATTAAACCTTTAAGTACTCTAATTTTTTTGTGTGAAGGAAGTCATGGAACTGACTTTCTGTTGCAATTAAACTAATTTTAACTAATATGGACTCATCTTCAGAAATGGTGAAGCAGGACTAAAATCGTTGCTAAAATTTAGCTTCTGGGACCAAAGTTTGCTGCTGTTTATGAAAAGTTTTGGGAACCAAAGTGCAAAATGAAAAGTTTACTAGGAATGGGTGCTCATAATCTGGACATTCTTCAACTTAGATTCCTTATGAATGAACTGGAATTATGCCTCAATTGGGGGTCTTACGACTGTTATTTTGGGCAACTTTACTGATCTGTCAAAGTAGATCTATATTCACCCTAAAATAAAAAAAAAAGAACCCCAAGTCAACTCACCACTTGAGTTAAACATTGTCTTTCCTGTTTCATTAACCAACTCAATCAAGTTAATGCAACTGCCAGTTGCACTATTTCTATGTATATCTAACTTCTATGTGTAGGTGCCAAGGGGGGTTTTATTAAAGGCAGTACATACCCCTACCATTTGTCTGTTTCAGAGCCTTTTTTAATCAACAAAGGGAGTTTATTTCACAAGCTGATATAACCACAGTTTCCTGAAATGATGAAAATGTTTTGGGACAACCCCCCCATCCAAAATTCATCAAGACACTCGTCGTGTTTGTTGCATGATAGGTCTCATTTGACCTTGACCTTGATTGTATTGACCTTTGACCTAGTAAACAAAGGATGGTTTGCATGTAATTTCATAAAACTAAGTTGTGGATTCCAATGAACTTCCATCTTTTCAATTAAGGTCATTTAACATTTTCAACCTATCTTGCATTTTGATCTCACATTACCTTTGAATTTGGTATGTGACCTTTGACCTCATCAAGAAATGATGAATCCCACATTACACATAGACTACAGTTTGGTTATCCATTGAAGTAAATGCGGATATCACCCTTTTCTTTTCACAACAAAACAGACCAGACTGAACAGACTACATCAACAGACAACAACAGCAACAGTGACAAAGTGATCCTACATTTATGTGCATTCCTGCCTTTAGCAGCGACCCAAATGATTCTTGAGGCAAATTTTTGCCATAGAGGTGGTAAATCCCCCACCTTGGTAAAAATCGTGTATAGTCCCTTCGTAACTAACCTTTGAATTATAAAATATTTTATATACTTTATCATGCTAAACATGTTCCAATATTTCAACAAAAGTCCGTCTTAATATTTGTAAGGTAAACATAATGCCGCAGATGGAAATAGTGTGAGGAATTAATGCTCCAATGACCTCCAAATCCAATTTTACATGTAAAAAATTAAAAAAAATTGTTTCTTCTTACAATCACCAAAATATGCCATATTACCCTTTGTTGTACTACAATCATTTATTTATGAATTAATGTAACTTCTGTATGTGTAAACTGCGCTTTTGGTATCATAAATGCTTATAATCACGAAAAAGAACTTCCCGCCCAAAAAACCTCCAAATTATTTAGAATTTGCCAAAACATGTCCATATTGAGTTTTACATGTTAAAAGTTTAATATCTATGAGACCCGTAATATTGAAATGTTCATAAAAGAAAGATACAGCACAAAAAATTGCGGTTTTACCTTTAAAAATAATGAAAATCGTAAAAATAATAAAACCCGAATCCGCCCAAAAAACAACCCAAGAACACATTTTAAAATTGACACCCATGATTTTCGGATTCTTCTACCTAAATTCCTGTTTAGAAAAAGCTTGGTTGTCAATATTGTATAAGGAAAAAAAACCCAGCCAACCAAAAATTCATGACATGTCCCCATTACTCTGGGATTCTTGGCCTGAACCTCAACCATAATGATCAGGACATAATCCTAGGCTTTGCAGTATGATAGGTGTTTGAAGCCCAGAAAATAAATGACCATCTTTAAAGTTTTCCTAAATTGAGTGGAAGCCACGATAGTTGTCTGGATGCAATCAGAGGGTGTTTTGAATCAATACCCATGATGCTGCATCTGCCGATACTAAACACATGTCAGTACTTAGGGATAAAAATGTTCTAAAAGCTTAAGAACCATCAAGACATTTTAAGATCATGCTAAAAATTCCATAAGTACAACGTTTTGTGGGCTAAAAGTGCGCGTAAAAGTCCGGCTTTTTTATGTGTAAGATAGGACTTGTTGTGGGATCAATGACCTATTGAGGTGAAATTTCCAAAACTGGTGCATGTGGATGACTCAATACACTCTGGGATGCAATATGTGTTACAGAAGTGGGAAGTAGATTATTTTGTACAGGTGCACTAACATCCACAAGTTATATATTGGCTTGGCATCCAGTATGACCATGGGATCCTAAAGAAATTGGGAAGCCTCCTCATTAGGATAGTGGTTGCCTTGTCCAGTCCCTATGGTGGGTGTACCTGCACTTATGTAAGAATTTTGTGGATTACAATATTTTTAAAAGGCCATGGTCCGATTCTAGAGCCTCGTCGTAGGATCACAAATTTTACGGAAGTGGTCAAAATATTGGTATCAGAAGAAAGCTGCCTTATTATCTCATTTACGCTGTTGAAATCTTAGGGCCTAAATAATGTTGGTTGGATGTTATGAGCGAAAATGTGCCCCATTTTGGTCGCCAAGACTACTCTTTAAGAGATTACAAAATCACGTTTTTAGCTCTCACATCAACGGGTGGAATATTTTTTTTTTTTTTTTTTTTTTATTTTTTTTTTGTTTTTATTTCCAGCAGCCAAAGGTTCATTAAACAAAATACATTCAAGCAATACAGTAACTGTAAGAATTACAAGAAATCAAATATGTTACAAACTACATGTAAAAGGAAGGTTGCAAACAAGGTACAAACCAAACCAGGAAACACACACATAATTAACGTACATGATGAGTTCATTAACTGACTTTTAAGGATATGCGTACATAAAAAGTTATCTCAATACCTCCGAACATAGCGTATGTTTGGTACACTAATGGTCCCTTGAAAATACAAAAAGAAATTTGGTTTCTACAACCTAAAATGACTAACCTAGCTAACTCTCATCAGGAAAAGAAATCAGGTTAACTTCGTGCCGAATCAATCGTGTCCTGATCATAATCTAGACAGGCGTTATGGACTTATGGAACAATAATCCATGGTTTTTGCCAAAACCAAAGCCTCAGCCACCAAAATGCCGGATGTATGTAAGCTCGAATAATAACAAAACAATCGGCGGTTTACTGGACGGCAAGTGGTTTGTACTCCGTTGCATTGGCCCCGTAATGTCATTACCTTACACCCCAATATACATGAACAATTTATGTAATACAAATCAGGACTCTCAGAATTCTGGAGATTGAAGCGCAAGTAGAGAACCAGGAGTTAGAGGCAAATCTTGCTTCCAGTATCCCCGACACCTCCAAAAAGATGTGTTTCATTTCACAACGCAATATATTTTTGTATTTGAATATACCTGCGCTCCGACTCGATATCTACCTCCCGACCTTCTTTTGCACAATGAATCTCATTTGGGCCCTACCAGAAACCACCTCTATACCCCATTAAATGTCGCTACGCGAAATAGTCGGCCGATAGCGCGCACTATTATTCGGGCAACTCACCGCCCAGGCGCAGTGAGTCGTCCTTATCAATTTGTTTCTCCAATGGGAGCATGTTAATCGCTGACCGCTAACGGAATAATTCTCCACTCTGCCGCAAATAGCTTGCACTGACCAAAAAGAAACTCAATTCGCGCACATCAGTAGCCTTAGCCAAACGGACCTACGAGTTTTGTGTTCTTCGGAGTCACGGCAGAGGGTAGAGTAATTTTAGATGTTTTTTATCTCGCCGATATCGAATTGTGTACATGTAAGAGACCGCCATCCTAGCCCGAGATTTGTGTGGTCCCCCTTGTAAATCCACTTTATCCTCCCTCGTCTTTATGACGCGGACGTTTTCCTGAAGAACAGGCGATTTTAACAGGCCTTCTCGCACCTGTTAAATTGATCAGGCTTGGGCCAGGAAAAGTGTAACCACAAAATTCTGCCGTCATATGACCGCCATGTTGATTATTTGTATGGTAAGACCCGGTCGATGCCTAAAAACGTTGGTTTTTAGATATGCCGGTTTGTCCAAAATATGTTATATAGCTTTTAGGTTGGTAAAAAGATCTTTATCAGATCTCAGCTGCTATTCCCTGTTTTTACTTTCAGGTATGGGCGCCTGTGGTTCCATCAATCATTGTTGTGTTTTTGCCTGTTGCCCCTGGGACTCCTCCCCACCCACCCCGTGGTGCCATCCTATTGTTGTGGGGGGTCCTGGGGTCCCTGAGGATTTTGGGGCCGGTTAGTCCGATTGGGGGGGGGTCACCCCAAAAGGTACCATGCCAACTTATTTTGCATTTTTTAAACGAAGTCTCCCTCGCTAGGGATGGTTTGTGACGGATCTACGTGTTTTGGACCCGGACCCCCCTCCTCAAACTTGAAGTGGGCCAAATTAGGTTTTCCTTTCAGGTCCCTGGTTTTTTCTGGCCTGTCGGGCTCCAGGTTCTCCCTTTGAGTTCGGGAAGGTGGGGGAAACCTTCCCATCCTCTATCCCAGGCCCCTCCCCCTGGTATTGGCCTCCGGTCCCGCGGGGGAGGGGGGTCGAGGGTCCGCGGATTCCCTAGAACTCGAGGCGGAATGTCGGGGCTTCCCCCCGCCCCTCCCTCCATGATCGGTTCACTAGCGATCACCCCTGACCACCCCCTCTCCTTGTCGTCTCCTCCGGTCCCGGTGGATGAGGGTAGCGGGATGCCTATAACTTGAGGCGGAAGGTCGGTGCTTTACCGCCCCATACCATCCCATGGTCGAGTTTACATAGGAAGTCCGCCCCTATCCCCCCTCCCTCCTCACAAGGTCGGTACTTGGGTACATCTCGTACACTGTTCCATGTCTCTCTCTCTCTCCCGTCGGGCTTACAGGGGAGGAGGGGGCCCCCCTTCCATAGGTCGGGAACTCTAAGGCAGCCCACGGAATCCCGGTCGATGGATAGAGTTGCTTCGGTTCGGTGTCTTGGTCCCCGGCTTATAATTTTGGGGGGTACCCCTTGCTCTCTCTGTTTCTCCCGGATACTAATTCTGTTAATTTTCCTTGAATTCTATTTACAAGATAGGACCAATCAAGCAAACACCAATATGGACTCCAACCAAGTAAAAAGCCCAGATGGCCAGAACTGCAAGTGGGTTCCTGTCCGAGTCAGAGGACCCGCCGCGCCCTGCTGTGTGGCGGTGTGCAGACGTGCCACCCAGGGAACACGGTTGCACATCGATGAAAATGGTACAGACTAGCATGCATCCTCAATAACGCCAAAAAGGCCAAATCCCGTGAGAACCTAGCGCTGGGGGGAGGCCGTCCATAAGGGACGAGGGGCACACCACAATCGCCCCTGTTGTCCTCTTCTCCGACGAAGCACTCTCGCCCGGGTCTCAGGGAGTCCTTTTTTTCCCTCAGCGCGCCCCCCACTGGAAACATCAGAGCCTCACACGCCCAGCCGCCTGAGACCTCGCCCCATGGTTCGCAGGTCCCGCGGATAGAGACCCTCCCACCAGGGGGCGTCAATCCACCGGCACTTCAGCCGGAGGAGTATCCGAGCCGGAGAACGTATTCGCATAGGATTAACGAGACCCTTTGCAGACCGGTGCGACCCTACAGTGTCCCTCCATCGTCTTACATCGGTGGAAGTCAGCTGCTAGAACCGCTGGCTAACCCCTAGAGTTCGGGCCCCATTTTTTTTTCGGCGTCGGTCCTCTCGACTCGCGCTCGGCTGGAGTTTTAACTCCCCGCAAGTGGGGTCAGATCTCGGGATGACAGCCCGTCTCCCAAAGCCTCCGTAGCTCAGTCTTTCATACCTCTGTCAAGGGATCTTAAGACCACCATTGACTCGGTTCCCACCGAGGGGAGGTGGACAGCGATCCCTGGTTAGGGACGGCCTTCCCGGAGCGGGAAGAGAACTCTCCCTTCCTGAATACTACACCCGCTGTGCCCAGATCCTGCCTTCCGGCAGATGACTCGGGACCGGAACTCTAGGTGCGTCCCCCTTCAGACGCTACCCCAGGTTCAGAGGGCGCTGGGGGTAATCCTTCGAGCCCCCGCCCCATTCCGGGTTCAACCCATGGAATACGGAGCGGGACGGCGAGCTGTCCGAGCTTTGGACTCCCTTGCAGGTGAACGGCCTCGCCTATCAACGCCCAGCAGTTTTGTTTTAGCGCCCCCCTGGCACGGTCCCTGACGGAACCGGACAGGTCGCTTTCCCAAAGCCGCCACTGATCGGACGATCAACGTGGTATCGGACATTAATCCCGGTCCGCACTGAGCATTTCGCCGTATAAGCGCATGTCGGTGAGATCCAGACGGCCGCTGGTCGCCAAAGCCTTGAACATTCACGGACTCCCGTTCCAATGCTCGCGGCGCCCCTGGGGAAAGACCTTTTCTGAGGTCCATGGCCCCTTCCCTCCAGACAAAAGAGCTGGAACGAAAGAAGGCCGCTTCGGGGACAAAAACGGGTCCTCAGGCGTCTCGCGGCAATCAATGATAAGGTAAACCGACAGCCCTTTTCGGTGGAGCCTCAGGCCCAAAGCCTTCCGGACCCTCAATGGGTCGCTCAGCCATCCGCTACCCCCTACAGGGCTATCAACCCCCATAACCAGGGAGTATCTCCTTCATTAAAAGCGTCGTGTAAACACAGCCGTAAGAGACAGAGACTTAGAGTAAACGCAAAGGTCGAGGCCAGCCCAAATGCCGAGGGAGTCAGCGGGCCGCACAGGTCGCTTCTGACTACCCAACACAGCAACCTCGCCCCCAGTGGGTAGGCGGCCGCCTCATGGAGTTTGCGGGAGCGATGGCAGTCAGGACCCTCGGAACCCTTGGGCCATAGATGTGGTAACCCACTGGTTCCGCGACCGCATAGAGTTCACAGCCTGCCCTCCCCCATTCAGAGGGGTGAGTTTCACCCCTCTTCCAAGAAACACTGCCAAGTGGGACGCGCCCCTGCAAGAAGAATGGCTGGCCTGCTGGCCAAGACGTCCGTATATGCCTCTCGCATCCCAATCAAAGAGGGCTTCTATTCGCACCTTCTTCTTAACCACAAAGAATCGGGGGAGTGGATGCCCGCTTAAATCTGAAACCTTTGACCAGGTTCATCATACCTCACACTTGGGGCGTATGGAAAACCCTGAAAGCATTCTCGGGGTCCTCCACAGGGATTAGTGGGGGGCCACGTTGGATCTGAAGGGACCATTCTCCACGTCCCCGTGCCATCCTCACAGAAAATGGCTCCCCGTTTTTTGCTTAGGAGGAGTGGCTTAACAGGTCCGTGTCCTGCCTTCGGCCTGTCTACCGCGCCACGGACCTTCACAGGGTCAAAGGTGGTATCGGAGTTCCTCAGGCGAAGGTGCAGGACAATTCTCTTCGTCTACCAAGACGGCTGGCTACTGGTGGCGCCATCCTCGCAGAGGCTCCAAGCCTCTATCGAGGAGGTCCTAGACTTGATAAGGTCTCTCGGTTTCATCGTTAACCTCGACAAGTCAGTCCTCATCCACCTTCCCAGAACCCCCATTTCCTGGGAGCGAGATTGGAACTTTCTTTCGGGCAAAGGTGAGGCCCTCGGCATAAAGAGTAGCCTCGGTCGGGACGTGTGCCCGATCAGTCTTGGAGAGAGGTCGGTCCCAGCCATCTTGTCTTCGGCTCCTGGGACTTCTGGCCAGCCTCATTGGAATGGTTCCCCACTGCAGACTTCCTCAATGAGGGGTATCCAAATCCACATGCTCAGGTACTTCCGACCATGGTACCACCCAATGTCCATCCGGATTCCAGTGCCCCTTAAGCTGGCCCCTACCATCAGTTGGGGACGCATCCACAGCAACTTGAGAGGGAGCGCCTCAGAAAATTAGCACCCTCTGTGACGCTGACACAGATGCGTCGAAGTCTTGGTGGGGGGCCCACCTAAGGGCCCCACGAAGTGTCCGGCCATTGGTCCTTCCCATGCAAGCCTCGCCATCATATCACTTTGCTCGAGCTTTGGGCATCTTCCTGGCACTGAACACTGGGGGTCCGCCCGTACCCGGGAAAGGTGATCCTGGTCCTATGCGACAAACAGTGAACTGTAGTGACCTACCTCAACAGGAGGGAGGGACACGGAGCCCCAGTCTCTGCAAGAGGCGTCAGGCTCCCTGGATGGGTGCAGGCGGCGGGGCCTGACCCTGATAGCATCTCATGTACCAGGGGTGGATCTTTCCTAAATCGTACGCCCTCATCTTCTCCCGGAAGGGCACACAATCCAGGCGCCATCGAAGGTGAGGGGTCGTCAGTGGAGAATGGCGCCTCCGTGCCGGCGGTCTGCCCGGTCAATTTTTCGAGCTACACGTCCCCCACGTGGACTATTCGCCTCCGCGCCGTTAATCAACCAGACTCCGGCGTCTTCTCATGGAGCAGATCCCAGGCCGTGGGTCCGGGATCCATGTGGCTGATTTGGTCGGGATCAGTTGCCTACCATTTCCCCCTCCCCCATTGCGATACCGATAAAGTCCTCGATGAGAGGTAACTATCTGGTCCGAGCAATTGCGGTTCTGTTGGTGGCCCCCATGTGGCCGGCTCATCTGTGGTTTCCACGGCTTCTAAAGCGCTAGTTGGGGACCCCGTCTTGCTCGCTCAGCGCGGGGATGCTGATAAGCGGTCCCTTCCAGGCCGACACGTCCGTCCCGGAGCTTACCATCCGTGCTCGCTCTAAACCTGACTGTCTGGCGCTTTTCCGCCACAATACCTCATTGCTGGACTTTCTGACCAGGCTGCCGCGCTCGAGGCTCAGGCCAAGCGGAAGTCAACTAGAGAATCTTACGATTCCCGACTCCGCCGGTTCTATAGATGGGTGCGCCATCAGAATCGATCCCTGTCTTCGGCGCGGTAGGGCAAGATCGGGGATTTCCTAACGAAATTTTTCCACATGGTTTGGGCGTCAAACAGTCAGTGCTACCGCACCGCATTGGGGGCGGCCCTCGGGCTGTCAGAGACGGCAACGTCGGCTCTAATAGCCCGATCCTCGCGAATCTGCTGAAGGGTATGTTTTCGGTTCGTCCCCCTGTTCGTTCACTAATTCGTTCCGGAGTGGGATCTACCGCTATGCTCATGTTCCTTTAGCGTCCGAGGAATTAGAAGCCCTGATAGAGCCAGTCTCCTGGAGTTATCCAGGAAGACTGCATTTCTCCGTTGCAGTCGCTTCCGGGCGACGGGTTCCGAGATACATGCCTGTCCATTGCCGAGGCTCACTTGCGGTGGTCGAAGGCATGTCGCTGTCCATCCTCCCACGAGCGGGTTTTCTCGCTAAAATCAGACCCTGCTTTCACCAACACACGGCCCAGATTTCTCCTTCTCCCGACCTGGCCTTGGCTGCCGGACGCGGAGAAACCCTGGTGCCCGGTCAGGCCTCTAAATGGGTTAACGCTTAAGCTATCCGAAGGCTCCGGAAGACCAAGCACGCTATTCAATCTCAACGGCCCCTCCATATGGTCCGGCAGCGAAGGACACAGTTAGCCGCTGGTTTGCCTCGACCATCCGAACGCACGCCGAAAACATCACGATCGGTTGGGCGGCTCTCGGCTAGGTCCCAATGCAGTACGATGCCTCACACTCCTCCTGGCTTTTACAAAGGTACTCAATCAGGAGATCCTGGATACTATAGGTTGGGGTTCCGCAACCACGTTTCGGAGAGTTTACCTTCGAGACGTTCTTGTTCGGAGATGGGATGTTGCTACTACTGACATGCCACATTGCGTGCCGGTAGAAGTGGGCGCTATCAAGAGCTCTAGTTAAGTCTCTCGGGGGAGACTGGATACACTACCGCTGGTAACTACCTCCCCGTACCTTCTTCAACCGCCTGAGACTACCAGAGGGATACTGTGCAAAGTACGGGTCGTCGGAGGTAGTATCGAGAGCTCAGTGTATTTCCCTCTCAGAAGTGATAGGGGGATACACTAGCGTCATACCTACCCTCCGCGACCTTACGCCCCCCCCACATATTTTTTTCCATCCAACCACAAGAAGGTCCTCGGGAAGGTGTGGTTGTCCCAATTTGGAGAAACAATTTGGGATAAGGACGACTCACTGCGCATGGGCGGTGAGTTGCAAAAAAGTGCGCGCTATCGGCGGCTATTTCGCGTAGGAAATTTTTAATGTGGTATAGAGGTTTCTGTCGGGGCCCAAATTAGACTTTGTGCAAAGTAAGGTCCGCGAGGGTATGTATCTATCGCGAGTGTAATCCCCCTCTCCTTCTGAGAGGAGAATATATTTTTTTTAATTCAATTAGGAAACCTAAATATTTGTTTTTGTTTTGTGATCTTGCTCTAAAATGTGGAAATTTAACACGCAAGAATTACGTTAAGAGCGTTGTCACCTTTCCAAACCAAAGATTGCATGCGAGCAGCCGATAAAAAATTTTGTCTTTTGTAACGTTTAATTTTTTTTCCCTTAATTTTTTTTAAGCTTTCCCAAAATTGCACCAACATCGACATGGAAAGAACAAGTGAACCACTGTTTTCTCTTTCTCTGTCCAAAAAGTACATAGCGTCATATCTCCAGCCTATTGTTCAATTATATGATTAGAATGCGATACTAAATACTAGCAACTTTGTATCCTTATTACTGTTGAACGGGAAGCGCGATAAAATCTAGCCATATCGTTCACAAGTCCTGTAAGTGTCAAGTTCCCTTTGCCATTATTGGTTTGGTTATTTGTTGTTAGCTTAACGTTTTTACATTAGTGTATATAGATCTTACAACCTTTCGCTTTATTATTTAACATGTTTCCCAACAAAACTGCCAGAAATGGCATAGAAAGCTTGCTGTTTTTTAACCAATACATTTCCAAATGACCTTTTTTTACACATTTAACCATTCCTTGAAACTCAATGATTGTGTTAAATTGTAAGCTCACGAAATTGTTCAAAATACATATTTTAACCATCACTATTTAACAATCATTACACCAAATCTATACCTTTATTCTTCAATGTTGTGTAAGTAACAGACTTAGTTCCAATTTTGATTTTCTCATTCACCATAATATTCTTTGCGCAGCCATTTATAGTCTAATTTAAGGTCGCCGTTATATTTGGATGTGACTATAGCCCAGCGTTAAAATCGTGCCAAAATTTAAACGGTTGAAAATATTGGCGCGAAAACTTTACAAATGGGGTTTTGGGGGGAAGGCCATTCTTAAAAAAAAACCAAAATCAAAAGATGAAAATTTATAGACTGAATCGTGTCATCCCATTAATACAGGTGATAAAGGTGTGTGGACCTAATAGCCAATCTCATTCCCCACTTACCCCATCGTATTGAGATTTTGGTATCTAGAAGAGTTTCATATATTGTCTCATATACCCCCCCGGGAAATGTAAGGCCCACGAAAATGTTTCCTTTTGGTGTTATGAACAAACCCAACTCCAAATGTGGTTGACAAAATTAATAAATAAAAAAAGAAAAATTAAATTTTAATTGTAAATTGGGCTTCTACTCTCCACTATCTGGAAGCGATTTAACCAAAAAAATCAAAATTTGTTTAATCGGGTGTTTTTGGTGATATGCTTACACATGTGAGGGAGAAAACATCACTATGACAAATTGGACTATGATCGGGTCAACTCATCGTTTAAGTTATGCTTGTTTATGATGCATGTTCCAAAATAATTACAATAAACTATATACATTGTTCAAGGATCGACTAAATAAACGCCGGCCGGCAGCAGCCGGCCATGACTGGCACTTGCGCGCCAACCGACCGGCACAGAGGGTCTTGGGGAGGTTGCCGACCGCACTTTAACTTCAGTGAAATGAATAATAAACCAAATCAAATTGGCAATACACTCACAGTTGTGGTCCACAAGTGCCATGAAGTGGAGTAATTTTAAGATTTACAACCGGGGTGAACCAGCACTCAGAGTATCCTAGCTATAAAACCCTGTAACATTTACATAGCAAAAAAAGTATTTTCTGAATTAACTGAAACCTGAATCTTCCTATAATAAGCCAAGACTTCAACTAGACTACTTTCTAACGCTAGCTATATAATTTTTTAGTGCCCCCACCCCTCATCAAAATGTCTCTGGGTGTTCTAGATATCAAATATATGTACATTGGCCATTTGTACACACCTGCTACACATGAACAATTTCCGATAAGAAATGATTAAATCTTAATTATCTTTCTCACTTAATTAGAGTTGACTTAATTGATATGCTGATGCTACAAGTTTTCAGAGAAGTGGGATCCAGCAGTATGGAAATTGATTATCGCTATCAAATAGTCTAAAGGGCGAACTGAACCAGGAGGAAGGGTAAAATAGGGCATTCAACTGCTGGCTTAAGTAGGATTCGGCTACGACTTCGTGGCGCCAGATCTTGTGAAATTCTCATGAATGTTGGTATTGTGAGAAACGTGTGCGCAAATTTTATTTTTTTTTTAAAAAAAGTCCCAAAAAGGGCGTTTTAGAGATATGTCCTGTAATGCGTTTCAATTCCCATAGACTTTGTACAGAGGCTATTTTGGCAGTATAAAAAATGACCAAATGGGGCAATTTTGTGAAAAACTACGCATTTTTATTGTCAATTATTCTCAAGTAATTGACGAGTTATAAGATTGGGTGTTTGTTTTAAATGGTTAAGAAATATCATCAATTTCCATACAATTTTTTTGAAAGACTTCCATATGTCCCCCCCTTGTAATTATGTACATGATACAAATTTTTTTTAATTTTTTACACAGTTGCATTGGTTGGCTAGTAAAAAGCTAAAATAATAACATTTTATGTTGCATGTAAATATATGAGAGGGGGGTAACATATGGAAGTCCTTGCCAATTTTTTATCTGTATATCATCAAAAACCAAGAACAGGTTGTCGCAACAACACTTTTTTGTTGAGTATTCTAGAATACTGAATTATCCCTTTTTCATACTTTTTCCTGAAGAGACCACCCCCTTGGTGTGAATAAGGTGTCATATGAAAGGAAACTCAATTAGAACATTCTCATGTTAGTTTTGCAGATTGAGTGTTTTCTATAATTGAAAAATAAAGGTGTTTCGTCGAATTTTCCCTAAATTATTTTTTTCCCTAAAATCAAATTTTTTTGACAGATTAAACCCTTGATTATTCAAAAAAGCCCACATGAGATTTTAGTGATTTTGTTATATGCAACACATCCCAAAGTTTCAGCTTAAAAACACTTCCATTTAAGCTGGAGAAAATTATTTTCGTATAAATTAGGTAATTTAAAAAAAATAAACGACTAAACAATCACGCAGTCTTGAAACTGCCAAAAATTGTGGAGGAGAGTTCAAATCCTTGACCATAGTCAAGTTTTGGACTAAAGTGATGCAGGGATTTTTATTTTGAGGTAATTTTTTATTTTTTTTCTGTAAACCTTTTATCCGATGATCTACCTTAAGGTTATAAGTATCCTACAACGGCCGATTCTTACTCACGTGGTAGCCTATAAACGGCCCCCCGCCTACACACATGTCTACTGCCGGCATGGTACTGTACATACACATTGGGCTAACTGCGACACAGGTAGCTGCCTACAGTGCTTGCAACGTACCATTTATTAGTATACATAGTGGAGGCTAGGACCCAGGTCAAACACCATCGTTTACCCTCCACAGAAAAGTTTGACGCCTCTTGGTAGTTATCACGGACCCTCCTAGATCAACGCTAGGTAGGTAGTACTCTCAAAAAATTGGTGTCAACTTTTTTCAATAGGGGCCAATTTAAGTTGCACAGGGGTCAACTTTTAAAAATGAAATGCTCCCAATCATGTTTAAATGTCTGCCATATTGTCCGTCTAGTCCACAAGGATTCCAAAAATGTATAGTTTGTTACCAACTATGACCAATGGTTTTTTGAGTATAATAGGGTAAAAATGTCTAAAATGGTACAAAAGGTCAATTTCTATTTGTACAGGGGTTCAAAATCGGAAGTTGCTTCTCCAATTGTTGTTGAAATGATATAAGTTGTTCATCTAGCTTAAGAGTCAAATAAAGGGACTAGTTTGAAGCATCTGCAATGCATATAGTTACCATGTTATGGGACACAATATATGTCATAGGTCCCAACAAACCCAATTGGTGTTGACCTTCTTTGACCCTTCATCTCCGTAGGTTAAGCATTTAACATTAATACAAACTATACGTTTTATGAGTCCTCTAACCTCAGGTAATAACTGTGCAAGTATTGTAAAAATTAATCATAATTAACTTTTAATGTTGACCCCTGTACAAATGTGAATTGCCTTTTGTTACCATTTTAGGCTTTTACCTTATACCTCCCAAACCAAGGGTCGTAGGTGGTACAAACTATACATTTTTTGGAATCCTTACGACAAGACGGACAATATGGCGTACATTTTAACAGGATTGGGGCATTTTGAAAAACAGTTTGACCCATGTGTAAAACTTACATTGGCCCCTATTGAAAAAGTGATACCACAATTTGAAAGTACTACCTACCTAGCATTGATGTTAAGGGTCCATACTAACTACCAAAGGTGTCAAACCTTGTCTGTAAGTGGGAGGTAAACGAACTCCTTAAAAAGGCCCCGATGATATTCTGCTCCTCCTCTAACATGATTGGTCTCTGCTGTACCTACCCCAATGGCTACCCATAGTTGGCCCACTAGGTGGGGGAGAGAATGTGGATGTGGTGTAGACAGTACCGTAGTATAACATCCGCATCTACCACGTAGCGACTTTCTCGGTTACTATGACGCCATTTGATAGTGGATGAAAATTTATGAAATGAGGGCGCTAGACACTTTGCTCTCTCTGTTCATCATTTTTTGAATCATTTTTCAGGAAAATCATTAAATTCAAATCGTGCCATCGTCAAAACCCCCCATATTCCCGCACATTTAATTTAAAAACTGCAAATATTGGCAATTTCTAAAAAACAAAATGGCCATGCAGAAATATCGCGCGGTTGCTGAGACCGGTGTAAGGGCCCAAATCAATACTTAACCGGCGGTCATTTTCCGGTTCTGCCCGGTTCCAGGCGGTTCGTTTAATCAGCTCAATCTTCTCAATCCTTTAATCCGATTAAGTAATTCAGCAAAACTCAATTAATTAATTGAACCGCGCGGAACCGGGCAGAACCGGAAAATGCCCGCCAGTTGAGTATTGAATTCGTCCCTAACCACATAGCTACTCAACGAAGGGGGGAGACAACCGCTGTGTGTACACTCTCCGTCTATGCGTCAAAATACACGGAATCCTGGCCAGCGAGTGTACGTCTAGTGGGTAGATAATCCATGTCTACTCGGTGGTAGCTGCATGGTAACTACCATGAAGAAATTGGCCGTGTAATCAACTTCCATATTTTGGCCTAAAACCATTTGGCTAAAGAGAAAATTATGTGCAACATTTCAGCACATATCTTGAAAAATGACATTTTAAACATTTTGAATATGCAAAAATGTATAATTTTGCTATTTTCCCATTTTTTTCAATTTCAAATTTTATGTGATAGTGTAATTTTGAAGCGCAATATCTCCAGTTTTCTAACTTCAATTGAAAAGAAATTTGGCAGAATTATTCTATGGACATTTCTGCATGTATTGACATTTTTGTTTTGATACCGTACCCCTGTTCTCTAAAATCAGCATTACACATATTAATGAGGTGCAAATTATCAGTGATTTGCATATTTTTGAATATTAATCAAATGCTATTTACAATTTTAAAAAATGTAAATACATGAGGAATGAACTAACAAGTTTAAATACCAAGTAAGGTGATAGGTGGTATAGTTTGATCAGGAGTATGCATCAAAATTTGGGCAATATGGCCACCAATGGTGGCCATATTGGATCCCTAATATGCATAATTTATGCAAAAATCATCATTTTGCATATAATTCATTCTATCTTTTCATATCATCTGTGAAAATCAAAGAGAAGTGTCAAAATAAGAAAAAAGTGTTAGTTGGGATACTCCTACCTTAAATAAAATTCCGATGAGACCCCAGTCCCCCATAGGAATAAAATCTGCTTAGGATAACTTCTCATAGAAATACTTTCCTGTAATTGCAGAGAATGTGTCACCAGTGTTATGTGCGTACCTTTGGCATCGCAGAAGCGCAGCTCACAGGGGGCGCCAGACTGGACGTGTGTTGTGATTGGCTTCACATCAGGATACATACGAATGTACACAGAGGTAGACACTAAAACATTACACATATTTGTTTAAATGTAATACTTAGTCATTTAATTTTATAGAATTTCTTTATATGACGTCAGGAAGGGCATCCGGTCAATTAAAGTGACAGGAGGAGATTTTTTTAGGATACAAATTTCTCTCAAATTTCACTGGATTGGTTGTAGACCACCTACCGAGAACGTTTTGAAGGTTTATTGGACAAGAAGTACAAAAGAAAACGCGTTAACCGCAAACCTTGTTTTGAACTTGTCTGCTATCGTAATCGTTCCCCATAGAAAACCATGCTTTGACTTTCTATCGTGCATGACAGAAAGTCCTAAATCATCATCTTATTACATAAAGACGGCGCATTCGGCTTATTAACTTCAGATGTGATCTAATACATTGGTAAGCATTCCAAATATGTAAAAAACCAGGGTTCGAGAAAAATTGGGGGCGCTTCTTCCTGGATATCTCCTCATGTCTCTTTAACTTTTGCTCCAATAAATCCTCATACAGCAGTATTGCTGAGTGTGAGGTGTATCTGGCCACCCCCATTTAGCGGGACAAAACCGGATTTAAAATTTTCGTTTAACTAACTATATGAGAGTAAAGTATAGTAAATAAAATATAGGATAATAATCTGTGATTATCTACAATTTTCTATTGTTGATAAAAAGGCAGGATACGGCTGGCTAGTTAAAGCTGGTGTAAAACAGAAATGTTTTGAAAAAAATTGGATAAATGTGATTGCCAATATTTTCTCTGTTTAATCTTGTATATAGAATGGTTCCCTGCTATTGTCTCAGCTCCTTCATGAGGACCCAGTTCTGAAGTTAAAATGCAGGACGTATGAAGTACCCAGACACCCAGGTGTGGGTGAACAACAAGAGGAACTCACTATACTCTACCCTACTGCCCTCGTCACTGTGGATGGTTTTAGTTTGTTCCAATCTTTGAGGGCCTGTAGACATCAGCTAGGTAGAGGTAAGTTTCTAGACACCCGGGGTGGTGAACAACAAGAGAAGCTACTCATACTCTACCCTACTGGTCTTGTCACTGTGGATGGTTTTAGTTTGTTCTAGTCTTTGAGGGCCTGTAACATCAGCTAGCATACTTTGTTCATCACCAATAGGCAAGACTCTTCACACTGCGAATTGATATAGATATGCAGCGCAACTGCAACGAAACTACCAGCATCAGACACATTGTCATGATTTACGCTGCGCACGCTTGTGGCAGAACCCGCTCGAGTAAATGGAATTACTTTCAACCCGCTGATCAACAAAATCCGAATAATTTTGCCGATTAGGTAATAACAGAGTATAGGGATAAGTTTCTAGACACCCAGGTGTGGGTGAACAACAAGAGAAGCTACTCATACTCTATCCTACTGCCCTCGTCACTGTGGATGGTTTTAGTTGTTCCAGTCTTTGAGGGCCTGTAGACATCAGCTAGGTAGAGGTAAGTTTCTAGACACCCATACTCTACCCTACTGGGTTTAGTTTGTTCCAGTCTATGGGGGTCTGTAGACATCAGCTAGCTAGAGGTAAGTTTCTAGACACCCTGGGGTGGGTGAACAACAAGAGGAACTTACCGTTCTCTACTCTACTGCCCTTGTCACTGTGGATGGTTTTAGTTTGTTCTAGTATTTGAGGGCCTGTAGACATCAGCTAGCTAGAGGTAAGTTTCTAGACACCCAGGGGTGGGTGAACAACAAGAGAAGCTACTCATACTCTACCCTACTGGTCTTGTCACTGTGGATGGATTTAGTTTGTTCTAGTCTTTGAGGGCCTGTATACATCAGCTAGCTAGAGGAAAGTTTCTAGACACCCAGGGGTGGGAGAAGAACAAGAGAAACTACTCATACTCTGCCCTACTGGTTTTAGTTTGTTCCAGTCTTTAAGGGTCTGTAGACATCAGCTAGCTAGAGGTAAGTTTCTAGACACCCGGGGTGGGTGAACAACAAGAGAAGCTACTCATACTCTACCCTACTGGTCTTGTCACTGTGGATGGATTTAGTTTGTTCTAGTATTTGAGGGCCTGTAGACATCACTAGCTAGAGGAAAGTTTCTAGACACCCAGGGGTGGGAGAAGAACAAGAGAAAGTACTCATACTCTCTGACTCTGCCGAACTGGTTTTAGTTTGTTCCAGTCTTTAAGGGTCTGTAGACATCAGCTAGCTAGAGGAAAGTTTCTAGACACCCAGGGGTGGGTGAACAACAAGAGAAGCTACTCATACTCTATCCTACTGGTCTTGTCACTGTGGATGGATTTAGTTTGTTCTAGTCTTTGAGGGCCTGTAGACATCAGCTAGCTAGAGGAAAGTTTCTTCTAGACACCCAGGGGGGTGGGAGAAGAACAAGAGAAACTACTCATACTCTGCCCTACTGGTTTTAGTTTGTTCCAGTCTTTAAGGGTCTGTAGACATCAGCTAGCTAGAGGTAAGTTTCTAGACACCCAGGGGTGGGTGAACAACAAGAGAAGCTCTCATACTCTATCCTACTGGTCTTGTCACTGTGGATGGATTTAGTTTGTTCTAGTATTTGAGGGCCTGTAGACATCATCTAGCTAGAGGAAAGTTTCTAGACACCCAGGGGTGGGTGAACAACAAGAGAAGCTACTCATACTCTGCCCTACTGGTTTTAGTTTGTTCCAGTCTTTAAGGCCTGTAGACATCAGCTAGCTAGAGGTAAGTTTCTAGACACCCAGGGGTGGGAGAAGAACAAGAGAAACTACTCATACTCTGCCTACTGGTTTTAGTTTGTTCCAGTCTTTAAGGGTCTGTAGACATCAGCTAGCTATAGGTAAGTTTCTAGACACCCAGGGGTGGGTGAACAACAAGAGAAGCTACTCATACTCTACCCTACTGGTCTTGTCACTGTGGATGGATTTAGTTTGTTCTAGTCTTTGAGGGCCTGTAGACATCAGCTAGCTAGAGGTAGGTTCCTATACACCACCCTTCGAGAATGAAGTGACACAAGAAGACTTAACCATTCCCTTTAGTTCTCCTTGCCATCATTTCCCGTTTTAGTTTATGTATCGTTTGTTCCAATCTTTGAGGGCCTGTAGACACCAGCTAGCTAGATAAGTTTCTAGACACCCTGGGGTAGGTGAACACCAGAGAGACTTATCGTACTCACCCTATTGCCCCCTGTCAGTGTGAATTGTTTTAGTTTGCTCCAACCTTTGGGGGTCTGTAGACATCAGCTAGCATGAGGTAAGTTTCTAGACACCCTGAGATAGGTGAACAACAACAGGTACTCCTCTTACTCTACCCTACTGCCCATGTCACTGTGGATTTGTTTTATTTGTTCCAGTCTTTGAGGGCCTGTAGATACCAGCAAGCTAGAGGTAAGTTTCTAGACACCCTGGGGTAGGTGAACAAGATGAGGACCTCATCATTCTCTACCCTATTGCCTTGCCCCGCATTACTGGTATGGTTGTAGTTGTTCCAATCTTTGAGGGCCTGTAGACATCTAGCTAGAAGTTTCTAGACACCCTACTGCCCCTATTTCCTGTGGATTGTTTTAGTTTGTTCCAGTCTTTAAGGGTCTGTAGACATCAGCTAGCTAGAGGTAAGTTTCTAGACACCCAGGGGTGGGAGAAGAACAAGAGAAACTACTCATACTCTACCTACTGACTTTGCTTACATTGAGTATCACTGGTCTTACTCTACATGGTTGTGAATATCTTACACTGAAATTGTAAATATAATAATAGATATATTTATTATACAAATACTACGTGGTTAGAGGGTAAATAGGGCATGCTGTTTTCCCGAGTTGCTGGCTACAGGCCTATCACATCCTGAACTCAAAACTATCACCTTAGGGTTCAGGTGATAGGCCCATAGCCAGTACCATGTCTATTGTCCCCATTTTTCCCAGATTTTGAAACATTTAGTAATTTGTTTTATTACACCTCACTCAGACTCTGGGGACGAGGTTAAAAATGGGTCCAAACGATTTCCCCCTAAGGAAATGCACTTGTTAATAGAAATCATCCAATGAATTTCATTAGTTCATAATAGTCACGATGTAATAATCTGTTTTATTATGATCTTGTCAGCTTCGGCTAGTGGCACTGATGTGATACAACCACCACCCTTAGCCTACAAGAAATGGGGACTCCTGCGTCAGGAAGCTATTACCGATCATGTTAGTTGTGGTAAGTAAAAGAATGCAATCCTAATCCTAATACTCTAAAAATTTAAGTTTTGTGTAACTCCCAAAACACAGTGGCAAAAAATCTCACAAAATTTGCAAAGAATGTAAGTATTTCTTCATTCTCTCTCTGTCTGCCTGTGTGCTGTCTGTCTGTCCTTCTCTCTCTCATCTCCCTCTCTTTTGATCTCTCTTTCCCCTCCTTTTTCATTTTTCAACTCTTTTTCAGTATCATTATACCTTTTAGTAGTAATATCACTGGAAGTAGTATATAGCCCCCAGCATTTTTTTAAAAAAGCCGACTTTACTCTTCTTTCTTTGTTAACCTTGTACACCCCACGTGGGTTTAAAAGTGGGTTGCACAGTATCCTTCACCGCGGAGTGAATTTTGCAACCATTTTCACAAATTTTATGTACCTATAAACTATTTCTATCATTTAAATATTCTTTGATAAATAAAACACTTCGCAAGGACACGTCAGATCAGCAGATATCTCAAGGCCCAATTCAATTGTTGCTCTCCCCCACAAATTTCGTGAACTGCTTTAGACATTTTATATGTTTTAACGGTAATTAGCACTATCTAATTGCTCCAGTGTTTCTTCAACAAACCAAACTGAAACCACAAATTCCCATTTGCAGTCAAAAATTTCAATGGAAAATAATTGACCAGTGGCAACACACATGCACTATATTACATGCAAATATCAAGCAGGACGATTGATCGATGCAGTGTCAAAGGTTGGGTTGATGGTCAGATCAGAGCAATTGCTGTGAAACGGGTCATACAAAGATACCAATGCAGGGAAAGAGTTCCAAAACATTTTTACTCTTTCCCCCCAAGGTGGGGGAAATAGTAACTTTCCATGGGAACTTTTTTCCCTCCTGTGAAATATTTTATTGGAACTAGTCAATAAAATGCCAGAACTATTTTTGTGTTATATACTACTTCTACTAAACAAGTTTTAAACCGGTTTTATCCCCGTCAACGGTGGTGCCGGATTCACCTCACATTTGCCAGCAAACCGCCCTGACTCCTTCCTTCCACCACCCAATTCAATGATCCTCCATCCTCAACCCGAACCATGCCTACTCTCCTCCTCCACTTGTTTACTTCCATGTCTTCTTTGGACGTCCCCTCCTCCTAAAAAACGCCCACTCAAAAGCCCTTCTTAACACATTCTCGTCATCCTTCCTCAAACACATGCCAATACCACGTACATATTCGCCTTTGCCAACGTTCACCGCCTCTTCCAAAACCAAATCTGATACAAGTCTCAGTCTTCATCCTGTCCATCAACGTCACACCACACATCCTCTCTCATCATTGCTCTCTCTTCCCCGCAAAATCCCATCACATTTTCACCTCAGACACCACTCTCACTCCCTAACAGCATCACCGATCTCATACAACTCTTATACACATCCTTTCATCTTCAAAGGATAATCTTTTCCCTTGCACAAACACTCCCGCCGCATTCCCTAAACTCACCCACCCATACCTCACTCTAGCTGTCACAGCCACCCTCGCACCACCACCCCCACTAAACCCTATCCCCTCTGTGAACTCCTTCACTGACTCCACCTCATCCCCCCACTTTTCCTCCTGTTCCACCATCCTTCCAGCTCCCTTCTCACATCTTCTACACACAAATCTCTTGCAAAACTAGGGATCACTCTCTTCATCTTGTGCATCTCTATGGATCCCTTTCCTTCCCAATTTCCTCACACCATACTGAATTTTGCTTTACTCTCTTCCACACACCCACATGTGTCTACCTTAATCGCCACCACCTCCCTCTCCCTCCACTCACCACAACTTTTGTCTTCCAAGGTTTAACCTGTCAGACCCTACTCTCAAAGGCCTTCTTCCATTTCCAAATATTCATACCAAATGCCATTCATTCCTTTGACTATATTGAATCTGTTATAGTGCCACCATGCATGAATGGACTTGCCTAAATCGAAAATACTAATTAATAAGGCCTCTTTAATTTAATAGTTTTGTCTTAAAGCTCCCCAAAGGTTGAAACCTAATGCGGAATGCGTTTTTTTCTTTTGCTTTTTTTTTGACTTTTATTTTTTTAAAATTTGTTCATGCCATTGATGTTTTGTTGCTGTCGTTCATTTTCATGCCACATGGAACAGTTTTTTTTAATAATTAACACTCATACCGTTGTGAATTCTGGGAGAAATTGTGAATTAGGCTATTTTTCAGATGACGGGGGCTGTGTGGATTTTTTTTTCCGTGGGTAAAAAACAAAGGGGGAAAAATTAATAAAGCGGGCGATTTTACTAAGCGCCCGGGAGCTTTAAGACGAACTCATTAAATTAATGTGGCCTAATCGGTAGCTCCCAGTTCTAGTTGGATTAAGGTCTTGGGCCTCTCTATTTATCATCAGGTGTCGTCACTCCATGTTCATTTGACCAGCTCAACACCGAAGGTTTGGTAGAGGTTAGACTGCCATGTTAGGGCGACGCTCCAGCTCTTCAAGATCCTTCACCACAGCACAGGTTTCCCCTATATATAGATTCTTTATGCTTTGGAGGTAATTATAAGGGGAGTGCTGTGTCACATTCACCCTTGGATTTGGTATTAACTGTCAACCTAAACGCAAAACCAACATATTAGGAATAGCTATACATTGTGGCTGTCTTGAACTGGGCTATGAAGGTGTTTTAGGTTTAATATATTGTTATTGCATCATCAACAGCGCAATATAACAATATAACAAAGTCCTAAAAAATCAACATTTCCTCTTACAATCAGTCAGGCTTGATCATATAAGTGCATTCCTTCTGTGTGTCTTCGGCATCTTTGGAAGTAAATACCACATCAATTCAAGGTGGTTGTATGTTGCCTAACACATGCCTTGTAAGCCACAACTCACAATGATTTAGCAGAGACAAGCAAATCTTTGGTGATCAAATAACTGTTAATCCTTATTTGCTACAGTGGCCTGTTTTCTTGTGCTTAGAGTGAAGGTTGTCGACCACATCCAGTTATAAATTTCAATATCGAATTTTGCTATTTGGATAGAGTTCAATTATTTAAAGGTGGCTTGTTCCGATCAGCTTGGGACCCCGCCCTGATTTAACCCGAAGTATTATAATTTTGATATCAGAATTGAAAGCTGTATTGTTGTCCCCGCCGATCTAAGTTCGGAACGGGGACTGTGAAATGGGCTCCATCCGTCCGTGTGTCCGTATGTCCGTATGTCGGTATGTCCGTATGTCTGTCTGTCTGTGAGAAAAATGTTAACCCTGGAATTCTGTGATAAAAATGTTAACCCTGTATGCTGTATCTTTGAAACACTATATCGGGCACACAAAATTCCTTCGCTTCATGGAAGTGCATCATGGCATGCATCGTTTCTGCGATTTGAAAGTGCGTGATGTAGGCGGTTTAGGTATGCAAATGAGCTAATCAAATATGCATAATTAATGTATCAGGGGCTCAAATTCGCAGCAGCATGCGCGAATCTGACTGGATTCCCGCAAAAGACTTTCACGCGAATCTGTAGATTCTCACCAAAATCTCTCATTTTCAAATCGACCAAGAATTGAAAAGTCCTTTTTTCATGACGAAGTTCGCACTAGCCCCAGCACCAGCACCCAGATTGTTTTGTAGAAACAAATTATTTGCAGAAAACTGCAATCATTTTTGCCGGTCATGAGCGTTCAATGCCCAGGCCGGCAAATGTTGTCAAAACAATAGGGCCGTCCATGCTGACGTCACAAGTCTGTCCATTTTGCGGTTGTGATTCCCATAGGACACTGTGTAAACTGGCATACATTGCGCCGTGTTTTTACCTGAACGATAGCAGGAGACTGGAATGGTAGCCGCTAGTTTGGAAATGCGCATTTTCGATTGCCTATTTATTTTCACTTACATGCTTGAAACAATCCCAAGAAATGGTGATAAAGGCTGTCGAACGGCCTCGAATCGAAGTTTGTTCTGGAGTGACGTCACGTTTGTTTTCACCTCCAATGAAATGATTTGAAGTTACTAAAAAGTATGTGCAGTGTTGTGCATCGCGAAGTGATATTGCAAAACGAGGGCCGATGATAAAGGCTAAGCACGGGCATGTAACCCGGATGAGTAGACAGCCCTATTTTCAACGCACCAAATTGCGATTTGCTTTTTTACACGGGGTTATTTTTCATTTTAAAATTGCCTCATTTATAGTCCTAAATCGACTGCTAAATTAAGAAAATATGTAATGTTTTTGGAGTTTTCATTTTATTTTTTCCAGTAAGTTAGTAAGTTTCCAAAATCAAATGAACTAAATAATTAAAAAAAAATGCATGCCAGGGTACGTTGTAAAAAGCATGTGATCGAAATTGCCCAAT
>JAMKCH010037135.1:0-29112 GCA_023653785.1 Ophioderma brevispina
CCTTTTATGAGAATGCCCATATATGCTATTGTCTTACGGCTATCACTACACTCGATTGCGCTTATACAGAGTTGAATCCAAAAGTTTTGTTGCATGAAAAACACAAATTGGAGACCCATTGACCGGTTTACTTCAACTGTGACGCATCATTTATGTTTTTCATGATCTCAATTTTTTTTGACTTTCTATGCTGAAAAGTGAACGTGTTTTGGTGATTAATGATGATAGATATGGACGATTTTCACGGGCGATCTAGAAAGATTTTGTCCCAGCATATTCAAACAAAATAATGGGCACTGAAAATCCAGCTTAACTGTGTAAAATTCCATTGGAATTGGTTAAATGGATCAGCCGCGAAATCTTTCATATCTACCCCATTTCTTCGACCAAATTCCGTCCTTTTTTTCAGCAAGCTGAAAGTCGAAAATATACGATCATGAAACATCAACTCGTCAAAGGGATCAACGTCAGGGCCAAAGTTTGTGTTTTTTTCATGGCCAATTTTTTGTATTCACTATGTAAATAAAGAAAACAAATGCAGGAATCCCTTCTCTCTTTTTTAATACGCTTCTCCTCAATTTTATTTGTAAATCCCTATTCATGATCTGTCGTTACGGTAGTAATGTTCAATTGTTACAGTTTTGAAGTAAAGTACATGTTTAAATGTCTTTTTAAAAAAAGACTATAAATAATATTTCCCATGACTTACAATCAAATGCTGTGTCCACATTCACATAAGCTTTTTTATTGAGTCACATGTTCTTTCATCGTTGGTTATTTCAACCATAAAGGAGCAAAGTTTTCTATTGTGCCTTTAAAATAGTGAAGAGAAAATTTGCATCACATACATCACTAATTTGGCTGAATCGTAATCGATAGAAGACTAACAATTAGCATGGATCTGATTTTCACAATAACTTTTATAGTGAGTTCTTTCACTATAGTTTATTTCTTTCATTTGTAACGATTAGCTCCCACCTGGGCTGAGGTGTTTTTAGAATTTTCCTTTGTTTCCTTGTCCCTTTATTGTTGAAAGTGAATATTCATCAGACCGTTATTTGTCTCTCGAAGTTTCCCGAGGCCCACTTTCTGAAAAATAACGGTGTTTGGTGATATTCATGGTTTAAGTAACGGTTCTTCTGACCGCTTTCGTAACATAAATGGATAGTTGAACAAAAGATCACACTGGATAATTATGAAATGAACAAGAGCTAGACGTAATATACTTTAATAATACTTTGTGGATGTCATCACTAACTATAATACCTACATCTGGCCAATTGTGTAGTTTTGAAAGTCCTTAAAAACGGCAGACGTATTGGTAATCAGCTAAGGTTTTGCCATGTTATCAAACCAGAAATGCCCAGACATGATTTTCTAGGGTGAAGACATACTCCTTACACTTTTAAACACACATTTTGTAATATTTGTGGATGATATTACAATATATTACATCATATTATTGTAATTTTAATGTTTAATCGTCATATGCGCCCATTTTGGCTGCCATCTTGAATTGAAGACGCTTTCAAGATGGACACTCCAGATAAGAGTATATTGGTCAAAGAACAGACTCATCCTTTCAGTAAAACCTTCATGATACTTGAACTTTTCTATGATTTGTTTAATGACGTCATATTAATTTGCATAAATATTATATTATAAATGCTCAGAAAAATTGTGCGACCATATATAATTTTTGCTAATGGCTACTGTACTGGACTCCAATAAAAATTAGAATAAACACGAAGAGCCCACGGGAACCAGCTTCCCTTACGTAAGACTTTTTTACAGACGAATTCCAATTGTCTTCTTTTTTGTTATTAATTAAAATCCATGTACACAAGTGCGAAATTAACTGGGATAACCCTATAATATCTTACTATGTTTTACTTATTTGGCAACTTATTTAAAAACGCGTTGCAGTTTAACGATGACATTCATCACAGCAAAGATCCAAAATGAAAGCATTCAGTGTCTTATAAATCCACGGTAATATAATCTATGAGAATCTTCTCAGTCCTGATGATAATTTTGTCCAGCAGTTTGCCGGTGTGGTGTTTGTCCTTTAGATCGGGAGCAAGGACTTGGGTCAACATCATCGTTCATTCCAACTACATCTCAGCTTTGACACCTTTGGTAGTTAGTATGGACCCTCTACATCAATGCAAAGTGGTTCCAAATTGTGGTGTCACTTTTCTTTTTCAATAGGGGCCATGTTAAGTTTACACAGGGTCAATTTTTAAATTTACTGGGTGGTAACCCCTGATTGTCCCAAACCGTCTTGTCAGTTTCGGAGGGATCACCTAGTAGAGTGTCCTCTAATTGTAATAAATAAGTAAATAAAAATAAATAAATTACAAACAAGCTAAGCATTTTCCCTGTGAGAAATCATCTCCCTCGTTACATGAGAGAAATAACATTAAAATAATATTTTCATCACAAATGTGAGGATACTAATAACAAAAGTTATTCAGTACATTTAGTGTGTATGGAGCATCGTCCACATTTGGTTTCCCTTACTATGTGCAGATTGTGCAAGAATTTAAAAATAAATGGATTTGCATCCGTTTCTTGTATGGTGAGTTTTTTACTTTCTTACTCTATCAATCTAACAGACATCACATTCACTTCACGGTCGCTGCGGCGATCAATTCTTATTCATCACGCATGTGTGGGGATTCAATTAAAGAGTAATGAATGTCAATGGATCTTCAGGTTGAGCCATGAAAAAAATGGGGCTTCAATTTGCGTAAGAGTTTTTGTATTGATTTTGCTGGATAATCATACAAACTCTTAGATAATGAACTTACAGAAACCTTTATTAATGCAAGTGACACACTAAACGTCATACACTATAGTGATGGAATATTGTTTTTGGATAAACTGCAACAGAAAATAAGAATTGTTATATACTACTAACTGTACAGAACAAGTGCGACGAAAATTCTAAAAGGCACCAAGGGGAATATGTAAAGATGGCTCCAAATATAAACAATCTAACAGTTTTGAAAATGAAACACCACCTATTTTTTCAACAATCGTTTCATGAGGATTACAGGTGTATTTTTGCCCTATCTACGGTTATTTGTTTCGGGATTACAGACTCTAACATCTCACAAGTTCATACTGCTAGTAGAAGACCATCATGTAGATCCCGTGAACCAAACTCTGGAACACAGATTTGAAGGTGTCTTGGTGTTCCCGGATCGATGTTGAAGGTTTTCGACTTGGGCTTGGCCGCTTCAAATGTTTTCCGGCATTTTGAGGAAGGGGCAAACAAATTAATCCGGGGGAAAATTAGAACTGTCGCACTGAATTAACATGCATGTTTAAATTACTCGCCTATCTCATCATACGGATTAAAAAATGTATGTTTGTTTAGATCCGACTTCAAATGAGGAGAACTATGGTCCAAAATGTCCAACGGTCTTGCACTTTCATTCAAGGTCAAATTGCTATTTAAACCCGATTTTAAAGATGTAAGTGTCTAATTATATGTTTTGTGTATGACCAAATTCATTTTGCAACTTTTAACAGTACAATGTTCGTCTTGACCTTGAAATCTGAAATAGCTCGCCATTTTGCATTTAGTTGTGACGAGTTTCTCATTTTTTACCCCCGTGTTTCACTTGTATGCCCCTTCCCCAAAATGCCGGAACATTGAAGCGTCAAGCCCAAGCAAACCTCAAATCGATCAAGACCCCAATATCACCTTCAATCTTTCCTCCAGAGTTTGGTCACGGGATCTACGACTGGTCTTCTACTATGCGATAAATTTTTAATTGTCTGGTCACATCCTCTTAAAGAAGGCATTTGCCCTATAGTTTAACATTTCAGTATGATTTCAGTTATTATATTTGGATGGTCATATGGGACTATGAGGCATGTTAATATCTCCCACGGGAAGTACTGACGTGGATCTATTCGACCACGGCTGTCCACAAGCAAAGACTACGGCGATGGAGAGGCTTGGTCAGAGATCAAGCCTGTATAAAACGGTACATCACTTGAAACACCAGTCAGAAGGGCGTGAGATGCCCAACATCTTGCCTCTCGACGCTGAACTGAACACACAATGGGTAAAGCATCAGCTGTGAGTGGCGCGCCTCTCAAAGAGAGTCTGGGTTACCATCAACACCAAGATTGCTCTATACAAGTGATTCTCATACACTTCTATTTACGTGAGGGAACATTAACCGAATGGCTTCCATGTCCGTTGTCACAGGCGTATGTTTACATCACATGGTATTACAGCGTCAAAAAGTAGGTATGCCTCCTGTCTAGAGACGCTTGAGATGGTCGTCCCCGAAAGCAATATTCTTGGGCAACCTACAAGTTGCTTTATAACCAAGTTGAAAGACCATGCTACATTTCCAATATGTCTGTCTGCCAACTGACATATATAGCTGACGACGCTAACTGAAAACACACTACACCACCCTGGTAAGTGCTAGATTCCGTTTCAGGAAGCAAAGTAATTCCATCGGAAGGCAAAGCCTCCGACTGAATATGTCCGCACGCAAAAATATCTAGCCGACATGCACTATTAACATTTTAATAAACAAACTAACCACGGAACGCTTAACCAAGCGCGCACGGGAGAAACTGTAATACCAATTAGCAGTATTGATCTATCAATATTTCTTATTGTCTGGAATCACTCTTTTTGCCCTGGGGCCTACTGTATGGTCGCTGCTACATTGTAACAGTTTCTATTATTGCTTTCACAGTAAATTTAATTAGCAACGCTAATTGGGTTTTCTCTGGAGACTGACAACAGGGCATTGAGTACCAATTATGGGATTACCATTGCGTGTGAAATTATCGTAATTATGTTCACACGGATGAAAGGTCAGTTTTTATTTAGATATACAAGACTCTCACGAAACAATTTTATAACCCGTGCGCAAGTAAATTGTTCCCGTCCGACGCAATATCTTCCCCGTGAAACGGGAATCCCTCCTAAGCTAATCATCTGTGATGGCGGCGCCTCTCACAGAGAGTATGGGGAATACCATCACACAAAGATTGCTCTATAGAAGTTAGTCCTATACACTTCTAATGTAGCTACGCGAGGAACATTAACCGAGTTACAATGCTTTATACCAGTGGAAGATCAATGCACGTTGTCAAAGATGTTTACAAACATGGACATCTATAGCTTTGACATTAAACACCAAGAACCTAGGAAACGCAAGGCTGCAAGATCGGACAGCTAGCCATAATTTTACAGACTGGTGTAACTTCTTAAGTGAGGTGGTAACTGTGACACATTTTTCTGTAAAGAAGATAGCAGATCAAGAATCAGTTTCCACATTTGAAGCCGATGATACAGCACCACAGGCAATTAATTTTCACAGCAAATTTTCCCTTGGACTCTAAGGAAAGGTTAGCGTTTTCTTTTATCGTGTTTATTTCAATCAGCCATGGCTGGTTCTTTATTGCTTACCCCACACCTCGTTAACTCGTTGAAACTTCCTCTAAAGTACATCCACCAGGGAGTTAACTAGAGGATTGATTAGAGTGGAACCAGTCTAATTATATTATCCACGCTTTTGGATCATTTTGTCTGTCAAAAGTGTTCATATTTTGGGGCAGGCATTCCTAGATCTACTGCCTCGCGAAGAGGACTGCTTCATAAGTTTGGTTCTTGAACTTCATGGAGCATCATTTGCCTGTTGTGTGTTCTCCAGCGCCCTGGTGGTTTTGGTTTAATAAACTTTCCAATCAATATCAAGTTGGTCTTTCATAATTTATGCGTGTAATAGGCGTGGTTTAAATCCTCATCTGCTCGACCAATCCCAACTTAAGAGCCCCAACCTAGCATGTAGTGACACTAGATGTTTTCCAATAATCCCCTTTCACAATCTTGCTGGGCACTCCTGTGCACATTTTCATCATCACCTCCTTTTTCTTTTTAGTGCCCGATGCCAAGCAGCAGAGCATATTGAAGATGGGGGCGAGCTAAGGTGTTATAAACTTTTCTTCAACTGCATGGGTAGTATTTGTTGAAGTTTCTCATCAAGGAGTTTAAGACCCTGGTAGCTTTTCCAACGGCATATTGTGTCTGCGTATCCCATTAAAGGTTGTTTGATATATATACCGGATACCTGTGTTGTAGTCACTTCCTCGAGGGTCTCCCCTTGCATGGTATAGACCGTGCCCAGGAACCCTTTTGCGAGATCCTCATCACGTTACAATTTGGTGGCATTAACTTCAATTCCCCAAAGGTTAGCCCAGGAAACGAGTTTGTCAATGTCTACTGGAAGTCAGCTTCACTGCCTGGAATTTGATTGTTCTATAGAAAATGCGTCATCTGCAAATATCTACCATTTTATTTGAGCCTTTAGAGATGTCGTTAATAAAAGCGATTAAGTCGTGTGGTCCAGACACAGAGCCTTGTGTGACTCCACTCATGCGCATCCCCAATCAGACTGCTGACCATTTACTACAACCCTCTGATGACGCTGGGTTAGGAACGCTTCAATCCAGGCAAGTGTTTTTTCCGCGAATGCCGTGTATTTAGCTTACAGCAATAACCGCTGGTGTGGTACAACATCAGAGCTTTTGCTGAAGTCCCAAAACAGCAATATCGGTGGGGTCGTGGTTGGTTATGGTTTGGAAGCCCCATCATGTAAGAGTTGTATTAGCGGGTGCATAAGAACGCATTTTCCTAAAGGCATGTTGACTATCGGACCAGATTGGTAGACGTTGTCAAAGTGAGACATAATTTGGGCGTGTCATGAATATTCTCAAGGAGTTTACAAGCAGACAGAAGCAAAGACAACTGCTGTAGTTTGCTGGCTTGGCCTTCGATCCCTTCTTATCAATTGGTGTAATGTCGGCTCGTCGCCATTCTTCTGGTAACATACCTTCATCAATAGATTGTTGAGACATCTTTGATTGGCCGACGTTTTTTGGTATGTGACAGCTTCCATGAAATGGTTTCACCGCACTTTGTGCATGCATGGACATTACTACATACAAGCGTGTCATAGCCCAGGTTGACTGGATATATGATCCTAATATGCTCGCAGCGAGAATGACATCTATTTTACTTGCGACGACCTCCCAGGGGTTTACAATCTTCCTGTTAATATCAGAGTGTTTTTTCTCTATTGTGGGCCAATGAGTTACTACTCTAGACTGTGGGCCGAGAACTTTATTAAACCACTAAAAAGCACCACTACCTCTGAAGTACGTCCTGAACAGTAAAACCAGAGGTCACTTATAGTTCATGATACCATGAAAATAAATATCTTGTAAACCTCGTCCCAACGTTTGAATTTGCCATGGATTTAAAGAGTATAAACAAAATATCGTCTTTGAGCGCTTTTGATTCTATGGAATCGCCCGATATTATCATTGGCTTGCGAGTCATGGCGTCTAACGATGGTAGCTGTCTGCGAAATTTTCCCAAAGTCACTTTAAGGTGACTAGAAAGGACAGGAATTCTCATGGAGGGGAGTTTTTATTGCAATTCGGAACCTCATTTCCTCGTATTGAAAGACCGACTTGTCTCCCTATAATGCAATCTATAGTTTGGTGTCAGCTTGCTCTGGAAGTGAAAATATTTTATATCGTTTCTTACACAGACTCAGAACTGCAACATGATTTCAATAACATTATCCCAAGTCTTCAACAAATCTCGGATGAGTCAAGAACGACCATGATATTACTAGTTGGGGATTTCAGCACTTCCCAACATGTACTGGAAGCAGGCCAAGTTCCACATTGTGAGCTTCAGAATCCATCTTAAAGATTGCCGCTGAGTCTATAGTTTGAACAGATGGTGACTTTTCCTCCCAGGCAGCCCAACCGGCACAGAGAACATCTTGGATCTGTGCTTCACAACTAGGCCATCATTAATTACCTCAATTCTCCACATCCAGGTGGCAGACCACTCAATTGTTATTGTCGTTTCTCTCTGAGAGCCCCACTACCAAGAAACCAACCAGAAAATCTACCGGTGGGGTAAAGTTTGATACCATGTCCTTCCAAGCAGATGTTAATGAAAGCTTGGCTCATATTTTCTTGGACAGTAAACCCGACTCGATAACAACAGAGGAAAACTGGTGCATGTTCAAGGAGGGCATCCTGAATCTGACTTAAGGAAGCATGTTCCGTCTAGACAAGCCAGGAAGAGACCACATGGCACCTTGGTTCACCCCCCGATCACAAGAACTCTTGCCGTAAAAAAGATAGGTAATTCCCTCAGAGCAAAGAAAAATGGAAGGGATCATTGGATCAACGTATGCCACAAGTCAAAAGGGATGCTGAGAGAAGCTTAGGAAGGCCGAGCGGGACTACATCTCCACTAGCCTCCTCTAGAATCCAAATTGCCTTTGGAAGTAAATCAAATCTAAAGCAAGAAAATATCGGCAAGCCAGACTTTGACAGTAAACAACCAGAACCATTATTGACGACTTATCTAAAGCAAACGCACTGGCTGATCAATTCAAGAGTGTGTTTACTACTGAAGATGGGGAATCTTCCAGCAATTCTGCCAAGCCCCTTTTACCAGTGATGACAAATGTTATTGTTCGCCCCGAATGGTTTTCATGCCTTATTAATGCAATTAAGATCGACAAAGCTGTGCCCATACACCATTCCAAATAGGCATTGAAAATTAAGCAGCAGAAGAGTACACCAATCCTCACCTTCAATTTCTTTGAATTGCTTTGTCAGTTTGGTTCCCCCCCCCCCGAAAAGGTTATTGTATGTACGACATATTTATCAGTAATGTTTTTTTCTGTCATCACTTATAGTCAAATCTGTGAGAACGTATATACTGCTAACACAACAACTTTTTTAACACTTACTGGGCAAGGTTTTTACTACTAGCGATGTACCTTTTCCGACTCGTATTTTTTTTGTAACTGTTCAACTTATTGGATACCATCTTTCATGAAGACATATTTAGAATCCATCACCCCGTTATTAGCTAATTATGTTGGTGCCTAGGACCCCCTTGCAACACTAGGGAATTTGTAAAAAAGATTAATTACAGTATTAGAATATGTTTTTAATGTTTAAGTATTTATTATTCATGTAAATGAAACAATAAATAATAAGATATAAAATTCGTGAAACTCTGAGAGATCGATTACTTTTTGCCATATCTCATCACGCCACTGTACAAAAAAAGTGAAAGTACACGGCAGACCAATGCCACCTTAAAAAATGACACACTAAAAAGTTCTTATTTATTTAAATATTGGATTACACCATCGATATATTTATATATTAATATATCTAAATATATAGATATATATATAGTATATATATATATCTATATATAGATATATCTATTATATTTACGATATCTAATCGTCGCTGGGCAGGAAACCTCATATGTGCACCCTTTAAGAGAGTCAAAAACCTCACATGTAGACACCACCAACTGAATAATTTGCTGTAATGCCTTGCGGCCAACAAAATGTGTTTCCTTTCTAAATTAATAGATATTATTTACTTCGAGATTCTGAAATAACTATATATCTATAATCTAGATATATATATATATAATATCTATAAATATAAAACAGAACCATCAAGAAATACCAAACGATTTAACACTTAAGTGATCAGGGGGGGGGTTCCTATGGACCCCCAAAATTTGGTTTTTCGCGCTGGGCCGCTTTACGCGGTGCTAGTTTTTGCGGCTAAATTTTTGTATTGTCGACTTTTAATGCGCTTCTTTTCATACCACATAATTAAACTCTCGGCCAAGCGTTAATGAGTTAATTATGGGGGTCCAATGGACCCCCCCCCCCCTTGGGGGCACTACGGAAGTCATTTGAGAATATTTTTAAAAGTATAATAAGAAACAGAGAACCAAGCAAATTTTTTTTGCTTGATATAAGTTTCACACTACAATTTATTTTTAAGTAGTAAACAATTAGTATAACATTAAAATAATTAACCTTTATATGTGCTGAAACAACAATTTCATCATATACGTTGCAAAACCGTTAATGTACAACTCTATGTAAAATGACTGTATTTGCCACCACCTGGTAAAAAAATACAGGATTCCCTAAAACTGCTTGGTTTTGTGTTAAATATAGTATTTGGGTCTTTTAGAATAGATTATTCAATCATTAAAATAATTTTCAAAATTTTGATGTACGCAGGCTCATTTGAATTTTCCGTCTTTTTGCCCTATTTTCCGCGTGTTTTGAAACAATATGTTTTGTCCCTAATTTGCACCCCAAATAACAAATCTCAGGGTTTTGCTGATTTGGGGTTGTTCTATGATCCTTCCATGTGGTATAAATTTCGTGCAAAATCCCTCGGTAAAGTGGTTTCCTTGGGGGGGGGGTCCCATGGCACCCCCCCCCCCTTGGGCACCAACGGGAGTGAAACCCCTAGGTCCCTTAAGTGTTAAGGGATTAGCAGCGATTTGCCTAATCAGAAACATCGAAAAAATCAATGCATACATAACCTGCAAGTGGTTGGCTTGAAATCCGTTTTATTACATACAGGCAGTACTTTTTTAATTGTACTGTAATTTCTATACGTGCGTATCAAAATTCCGAATTGAGATCAAAAACCTTTCCTGTGGTGAATATCACTGGATTTTCAGCGTGATAATTGTGGCAACCATGATCAATGCAGTTTTGGCCTCAAACACACACATTGTTGATCTTTGTTTTTTTTTCTACTGATGTAAACCACAATCATCATTTAGTGCATGCTTTTGAGATTCGTCGCGTGTATCTCTATCTTTGCGGGAGACGGTATGACAATTTCCTCAATACTTCTTTTTTTTCACTATTTGGACGTTTATTTCAACATTAAAGCGAGTTATTGAAATTGTGCACACTTACCCTGATTTATACGTTAAAACGTGCATTTCCACATTTTTCGATTCCCCAAAGCATCTATCGCTGCTAATCCCTTACACTTTCCTATATTAAATATATTGCATGAATAAAATGCAATATGGCAGCTACTAGAGTTATATATTTTTAAAAATAATTTTAATGTTCAACCTAACACTTACATCTGGGAGCTTTATTATTCTTTACCCCCTAATTCACAATTTTTATATGAGTTTTAGTCCATTCAGATTTTTTTGATAAGCTGTAAAATGCCAATATTCACCGGAATGTTCAGGGTTCTGATATTATATACATACGTGCGTGGCCAAGTCCACATCAAGCGTTTAAGCCCAAACCGACTTGTTTCGATACGCTCGAGCTATTAACAATGGTTCACAACTTTGCTTCCGATCCCGGTTAATCTCAGGTCAGGCAGAACTAGGAGATATTATTTCAAGGAGTGTTGGTCTTTTTTCCCATCAATTCCAAGAGTTCCTCGTCATAAAGGTCGCTGAAAAACTTTGTTGCAAAGCTCCAAAAATTATTACGTTTGCAGAAGATGATTGTTCCAGTTCTTCAAAATGCCTACGTGAAAATTCGATAGTCTTAAAGACTTTTGATGAGAGAAGAATGCCGTACTTTCGACACCATGATCAGGAGATCATAATCCACAACTACAGAAGAGATTGTGTCTAACAGGCAGTGCACTTCAGTGGTTTTGGTCCTACAGACTTTTTGCCGTATACAGGTGGTTAAAATTTGTGTTCTACATCAAACCTCATAAGTTGCCTGTTATCCCTCTTCAAGAGTGACCACCTATTTGCATAATTTGGTTAATGTGAATACCTTCAGGGTTTATTGCAATCTTACATGTTTTAACGATGTGATGTCATAAACCCATCTATTACACATGAAGAGAATAATTATCCTTTCAATGAAAGTAACGTATGCATGTGTAATCTATGTCGGTATTCATGCATCTTTTTTACTTTGTACCAGTTTTTCCAGGTAGAACCTGGGAAGCCGCAAGTGTCCAGTATTGGTCATAACCAGATGACTGTGGCGTGGAGGGAGCCTGAACCTGAGTCAGCTTCCAATTACTGGTTTTATGTACTGGAGTACAAAGTATTACTATAAAGGTGGAACTGCAGTAGGTCATAGTGGTCGTGGCAACATAATCTGACACGTAAACAACAAAGGTTCCCCCCCTAAAAATTCACCGACTATATTTCCGTGTATGCTAACAGCAATTATGACAGGGGAGAGTCCGCCAGCGTCCTGGGGTCTCCAGAAACAAAGAGAAAGGTAGTCATCTTTTTTCTTTTATATAGAAACGATGCTTGCGAGACAATCTGTATAAATGGAATATAGCAGGTATATACCGGTTGTATCAAATGAGTCTCGTGCACAAATGATCTAAAATTTTACATAATTTCCAGAGTAAACAAGTGTTGCAGTTCACGATGATCTGTCTTACAGCGAGACTAAACAAAAATTACAGCAGGCTAATAAGAATCCACAGGAATATTCCATCGGAATCGTCTCATTCCATAATAAGTGGTTTACCCAGCAGCTCAAGACGACAATTCAATAGACCCATCAAGTATCACACTCAATGTCCTTCTGGTTTAAAATGTCCACTCTTAGACATACACTGGAATTCTTGTTTATTCCCAACACTGAAGCTCTTTTGGCTCGAAGATTACAGCGGAGAAAGCTTGCACTCGCAGCTCCTTTGGTAACTAGCAATTGATCTCTGAATAATTACCTATGTACTGCCATGACCTCATACTGAGATCAACAACTAAACAACTGGCTATACTGACTACATAGCTGGTTACTGGCAAATTTAAGTTCTCGTCAAGTTCTCCTTAACTCTGTCCGTGCTGGGCAATTGTGTATAAGTTATAACACATAAGTCATGACATTTTGGACGGTTTTGCCAAACACCGGCACAAAAAGTATCTGGCATGTTTTTCGATCAGAACTGTGCCACCGTCAGACCATTTTTGAAAGTTTTTGACATATCAATTTTGTTGCCTAGGTTTGCTCTTTTATTTACCACCTTGCTTGTAAAAAAACGTGCAGAATTGGCTGAGATCGACGCCCGAAAACGCAAACCCCAAAACCAACCAAAAATTGCAGTTTTGGGATTTTTGTCAATGGCCATTGCAGTGGTACTGGGACACGAACACGTGGACCACAATCAATATTGCAAGTAGGCTTTCTCGTCTCATTCAGTCGGAAAACCGCTTTGTGTAAATCAATACACGTATTATTTCGTTTGTACCACACAGTGACCATTGAAAATCCAAAAACTGCAACTTTTGGTTTTGGGGTTGCGTCTTCGGGCGTTTCTTTACTCAGCATTTCTGCCAAGCCTTTTTACAAGCGAGGTGTTAATGAACAGAGCAAGCCCTAAGCAATCAAAATGTTATTTCGAAAACTTTCACAAATGGTCCTGACTTTGGCAATAATGATCGAAAAACATGTCATGCCGAGATACTTTTTGGCCGGTATTTGCAGGTCACGTCTTTGGGAACCCTCTAACAAAAACACCCAAAAACAAAGACTAGAACTTGATTGGACTCATTTCAACGCCATTCAGGCTGCATTAGAATATGCCCCATGAAAATAAAATACTTTTGAAATGTTTTTAACCCAAGAAATAAACAATTGACAGAAATTAAGCGTGTGTCGAGTGCACTCGACATCCGCAGGGAGAGAGTAAATACACAGCTAGTATTTCCTAATTCCTCAATAGATATACCACATCATCATGCATACATATAACCTAACTCTATCCAATTATAGGAGCTGTCACAAAAGACGGGCCCTCGCTTCTCAACATGGGGCGTATCGTGCGTATACACGGAATTGCGGGTCCGTATTGGCTTTTTTGAATCAGTGTCATTAAATAAAACAGCGCGTTTAATCCCTAATTGGCTGATTGCGCGTCCGACTTCCGAGCAAGTTGTGCGTAAGATAATAGGCCCCGCCCATATATCGCGCATACCTGATCGCGGCGTATGCGAGTCAAGCGAGGGCCGTTCTTTTGTGACAGCTACTATGATATAACATACTTATGCATCATCTGCCATTGCATCAGCTTCATTAATTACACATAGGAAACCCCATATTGCAATCTGGTTGATCTCAATGCTAACAAGTAGACTCAATTTTCTAAATTTAGCATCTTAGAATCCATTCATCGCTTGCACATTATCGATTGTAACAACGGGTGCATATTCTCAATATCACTAGTTGGAATTCCATTTCTTTTTCCACAGCAAAAATTATTTTTCCCGTGAGAAATCTTTTCTCAGTAAAAATTGAGAAATAAAATAAATATGTTATCACAAAATGGAGGCTAATATACATCCTCCGCTTTAAAGAAAAGTTCATTAAATTACTTTTTTTCCTAAAATATGGCTTTACACCTTTAACCCTTCTGTGGTTAACTTAAATAATTTACACAGTGCAAATTTTTTACACTTTATAATGTTCTTGCATTGCGCCTTCAGTCCTATATCATAAGTTGTAATACTAAATGCTGAACAAAATAGGCAGCTCGGACAAGGCATTGCCCAGACAGTTTCCTTTCCTTTTATCATTCTGAGAAGTTCTCTGTTTTCATCTTTGATGAAAGTCAACGCATTGTGATCCATGTACACTAAACTGGGTGCACTGTTGCGCTCAAATACAACTTCAAAATTTGCAATGACAATAGCAATGTAAGAGACTTTCTCATTTGTTGAGTAGTTTTCTGATGTTTGTCAAACTTCTAAGAGGGAATAGCAGACAGGATGATCATTTTCATGCCTGCATGAGAACTCCCACCACAGCCTACATCACTGGCATCGACTGCCAACTTGAATTGTATCTGAAAGTCTGTCGCGCAATCAGATTTGATTTCTTAGTGCTTTTGGCAGTGCCCTCTAACACAGACTTTGCCATTTGCTTAGAAGGTGCGTCAGCGGAACACGCAATGTCTCGAGAAATGTGGACAGTATTTTATGTAATACCCGACCATACCTAAGAAACTCATGAGATCTCTTTTGCTCTGGGTGTGGGGAATTTCTCAATTGCTTCAACTTTGCAGTGATTGGCCTAATGTGACCTTTGACACAACATGCCCCAACAAATATGTGACATTGCCATGTCAAAAATTCACTTTGCACCAGATTCACACTGTTAAACCTCCCTGAGATAATTTCTCAAACAATTGATGGCGCTTTTAGTGTTCTTCCCATGTCTGGATGCACACAGGGGGTCATCCACATAAGCCTCGCATTTTCTAGTCTGCGATACTACTATGTTCACTAATCTTTGAATGTTGCGGCAGAATTTTGAGACCAAATGCCCCATTCTTTTGTATTGGTACACGCCATCGGGCGTACAAAAGGCCGCTGATATTCTTGGGCACGGTCAGTGAGGGAGCACTTGCAATACCCCTTTAACAATGACATATGCTAACATATGAACATTTCCAAACCATCATGACAATATCCATCGTGGGATCGGATATAAGTCGGTGAGGGAATGTCTGTGCTACAGACCTTAACTGTATTACTCTATCGAAACATAAACTACCGGGCTATAAGCTAAAAGGGACCAACCAACTTGGTAACACGGTCTGTGAACTTCAGTCGAATATTTTCCTCCGAAATTGTCCGGATGTCTGTCATAGACCCGTTGTAAGTAAATTTTCCCTGACGAGGGACAATTCACACAGCCAATGATTATTGACAATGGCACTGAGCGTCATCAATACTTTAAAAATAGAGGCTGGCAGATCGTTGCCCTTTGACAATTGATAAGTCTGGACACATCTAGACAGGTTGATAACACACAACTCGGTGAGCAAGCACGCGTACGCCAGACAATAAGGCGGCAAGATGGTGCATACCAATCGATTAAAAAGCTGTTTTGGTTAGACCCCCCACATTGATTGCGGTTTTGATACTTTTTTAAATTTCCCACAATCTAAACGTTATGTAAAATCAAGAGGTAAAATAATATTCTTTTGTACGTATTTTAAGAGAAAAGAGAGGGTGTGATACGATATACAACACATAGAAGCAACGGGGGCGAGGGGAGGGAAGCAATGGACACCATGCAAATTAAGCACACACAAAAAAAAAAACCAAAATGGTTAATTTTACCTAACTTGGGCCTCTCCACCTACGTACGTTTCTGCCCATGATCACAGCACACTTAGGAATTATAAAGAAGTACCAATCGAGTGAACCGTATTGGTTATGGGGGGGGGGGGTGGGGGGGTAAAACTGGAATGGCGCCCTCCGTCCTCCCTGGCAGGCCACTAGCGAAACGGCTTTTCCTAATCCACCTTGCATATCACTTCAATGCAGATTGCCATAATATAACGGACTTTCATAGTTCGAAAACAAGAGTGTTTTACAAAATGCGAAAAAAATATGAATTGAAGAATGATATTCGATTTTTATATTTGATTGTAAAGCTTATTCTTTGATTATACGGTATTCGAAAAAAAAAGGACAGTTTAGGGAAAGTTAAAACAACTCTATTGGTTATTTTGGTTAAATGTTGTAATATTCGCCATTTTTTTGAGTTTGATTGGTTGCGAATTCCACCATAAATCCGTAAAGTAACATTCTTTCTTTTTAGTTTTTCAATAAAAATATGTTCTGTATGGAAGAAAAAAAACCAACCCCCTGAACATGCTGAAAGCCTGGCTGTTGTCATCTCGAAGATCCGAGTTTGGGATCCAATAATCTCGATTTTCAAAGCGCTTCTGATCACCATGTCGCCTCGAAAAACGGGTGTTTTACTATCTCGATGATTTTTTTTTCCGATTTCATTTTCTCTAACTTGTTCAACCTGTAGTGTTATACTGCGTTTTCTGCTTTGAAAACCTGCACGTGTTTGGATGATCGCAGAAGGTTTTGAAAATAAAAGCCTTTTCGAAAGAATAAGAAGTTGAAAACTATATATTTCAACTCGAATAGGCCTACAATGAGTTTTTAACTTTTAATTGAAAAATAAACTCATTTTTGAATGCCAATGCACATTATTTTGTAAACTGTGAATTGAAAAAAAAACATCGATGCGGATTGCACCATAATTCCAATATACCGTATTGTATTCGATTTGAAAAAACAAAAAAACTGTTTGAAAGAACCTACACACTTAAAAATAAAGGGTCAAAATAACTCTAAAAGCGCGGTTTTTAAATTTAGACCCCGGGGCTGCGTCAATTATGAAACAAACTGAGTCAAAAGTGGAACGTCACTTGACCAACTTGATTCTGGTACAAAATGTGGTTAAATAACCCATTGGGGTTGAAATGACTACGCCTATATGCGGGGGGGTCATAATGTTTGAAAATAACCTTTGGGGGAGCAAAAATTACTATATTTAAGATACAAATTACATGACAAAAAATATCCAACTTTAAAAAAAAAAAAAAAAACAAAAAATCTTGACAAACAAAAAGTCAGCCAAAAAAATGTTGATTTCAATTACCTCTTCGCCAAAGCTGACTTATTTAGGAGTCATTGAAATTGAACCACTAAAACGACCTTTAAATCTGATGCCTTAAAAAACAGAAAAGAAAAAAAAAACAAACGTGATGGTTGATTTCAACCCCGACTACCGTGTCAATTAAAGTGACCAGATTAAAATGTTGATATTTTGAACCCCATTGTTGGAAGTGTTGCAAGGTTAATCAATATATTTTTGTTCTACGTGATCGAAAAAAAAAAGTTAAGTTTAATACACTGTGAAAAAAATGAACAAATTATTCCTATTAGTGCTGCCAGCAGAGGGTGAAAAATAAAGGCCTTAGATTTCTACCACCAGGGCTGGAAATAATACCATTACAATCATAGCTAACATCGATCATTGGTAGGGTTAGGTAGCTTGTAGTCACGAAATAAGTGATGACAAAATTAACAAGTGATGGCAATTGCATAAAGACAACATTTTAAAATGCCGCATTTTAAAGGTAAAGGCGCTACTATAGCGAATTAGTGTCAAAATGTTCTGTTGTCTGGGTCATCAAGAGGTTCAATATACAATGACCAGAATGTCTGAGTCATGAAAATTTATAAACAAAGACCTATTTTCAAATGAGTCGACATCTCATCTAAAGAAAACCGTTTATATTTCTTTTATATTAACCTATGAAGATGAGGTTGTGTCAAGATAAGTGTTTCGGGTCAAGGAGTTTGATAACACTATTTCAAAACTGTATGTAAGAAGAATTAAAAGTTATGTTTATTTCCATATGTCACTGTTTTCCACAGATTGGACCATTATTTCTAATACAAGTACCAAGAGGGTTCAGAATTAATGTAATGTCAGTCTGAATGTCTCAAAGTGATGATAAAAATATTAACCCCAGTGCTTGTTAATTAATCCAACTCAAATCCTCAGTAACTCCTTGGAACTTCCAAACTGCGCTTTAGGGTCCATATAAACGAAAAACAAAAACATTGAATACACAGGTGTAACGTGACAAGGTCACTTAATGTGTGTGAAATTCACGGCCATTTTACTCTTGAAATATTCTGAAACGAAACAAATTATGATTTATATTAAAGTAGTACAGGTATAAACATCAAAACAGCCCTGCCAATTCCAGATATATTGTTTTGAGATGAATACATATAGAGTGGTCAGGTGTCACATTGTGGGTGTCACATTGGTGATACATGAATTTTAAAATGACTCACGACCCACCTGACCGTTTGAGACTATGCGGTCCTGTTGAAATCATTGACCTAAAAAACATACCTTTGTTACCAAAATCGTCACCTAGGTGCTGTTTAGTATGAGGTATAAAGGTTTTTGCATTGGATATGTTCGACCAGCTTAGAGCTAGTGACGTATGGAAACGTCCATTAATTTATTTTCTTGACAATTTTGAAACTGGTTATTATTGAACTCATTGACCCTGGAAAATCTTTAATTTGACACCACAATTATCTTCCTAGGCTATATAAAAGATGTCAGGTGAGTGTACAAGATGTCAGCCATTTTGGATAATTTTTTTAATTTTTTTAATTTTTTTATTTTTTTTGGGAATATTTTTACTGAACTCTTTACCAAGCACAAAAACATCTTCGACAAAACTGTTTTCTTGGGTGTTTTTGCCTTTAAGATGGCTTCACTTGGAAAATGGCGCCTCGTATCCGGATGCCAAATTGGCCACCACTTGATGATTTGCTCATCATCTGTTTCCGAAGTCCACATCCCTACGATCAATTTTAGCTATGGTGACAAATGTTATTATTCGGACCCGGGTACCCCTATCCTTAACTGGTTGGTGCTGCCAGCACTATATCAACTTGTGTTAAATTCAAATCGACAATTTGGAAAATTACCATAGTTGTTTTTTTTAAATGATTACAAAAGGGGTTTTTTTGTGGATGAACAGTTTTTTTTTTTTTTAAAGTAATGAATATATGAATCAGTTTTTCTTGTAATCATGGAAATCTTCGTCTAAAACCTCAGTTCATCACTTGCAAAGGAATTTCATTTTTAAAAACGGGATTTAACATATTTCGTATGGATGTAGGCCGTATTTTGTTATTTGCTGTGAGCTTTACGATCATATGACAAGGTGTTTATTTTTTTTAGGGGTGTTGTTTTTAATTTTGCTGTTTTTGGTATTAAATATTTCTCAATTATGTGTCATTCTATGTCACGAAACTTGTTCTCGTCTATGTATTCAGTAATGACATTATGGCACAGTTGCACATAATTGTATCGTAACATAGAGCGAACTGTGGTTCTCAATTCAAATTTTACAAATATATTTTTAATTTTCGGTTTTTTTTATTTATTTAAGTTCGCGAATAAAAATCGAATAAGAAAAATCTTTCAATTCGATGCGTCAAACCCCTTAAAAGAGTCTCTTAAATTTACAAGGGTGGAGTGGGGCGTATTACACAATAAATCGTCAACTGATTTTTCTCGGGGTTTTCTAATAAACACTGTTATTTACAGCAAATAAATAGCTTTTTTTTTAATGTTTTCATTTCATTTAATTTGGAAAAAGTGAGATCTTTAAGCATATTGAAAACCTGGTGTCATCTAAAAATGTGAAATTACTCAAGTTTCGAGCCAGATTGACACCATTAGACCATATACAACACGTTTTCATTTTTAATCTCATGACCTGGCTTTATTTTAAATTAACACCTCGGTTTCTGACTGCGATTTTCACCACAGGTACTGTAATTAAAGGCTGACTCAGAGATTTTAGAGGGCACTCAATTTTAAAACAAATCATGTTTTACATGAAGCATTTTTAACTTCTATCTAGACACCATGTAGTCAGTGAAAAATTCATTGACCATCCAGTATTTCAAACCTGGGGGACCTTCGGTTTTAATGTCCGATGCTTCTTACAACTGAGCCAAGAGTCAGATGATTAAAGAGGAGTTGATAGTTGGATGTTGATATTATATTATAGGTCTTCAGTTCAACCGGTTCCTCTAAGATACTCTAATCCAAGAAGCTTAGCGTAAGTGTAGAGTATTAGAAGGAATTATACTCATTACGAACCAATTCCGAAATCAATTTAGCAACATAAAGAATTTAGCTCAAAATGTGAGGAATTAATATTATATGAATATTTTTTTTTAAAGTCTACCATTCAAAAAATCTTCATGTAATATTAATTACCCATTAATTACCCGTTATTCCGAAACACGCTTTTTAGCATCGACTTTCCGAAAAAAACAAAAAGGGTTCATTCACGATTCAGAAATAGGGGTTCGCTAGTCCGATAAGAAAAAGGGTTCGCTCGAGCCGAATGTCAAAAAAGTTAGCGTTATCAGAATATTAACGGTTCTTTTTCAGAGTAGAAAAAGGGGTTCACTATCAGAAATCAGATACCGTGTTCTTTATTCCGAATTTCAGGAAAATTTTAGCTATTCTGATTTTTTTAAAAGAAACAATTGATGTGAAGCAGACAAAAGTGATGATGAAGAGATCAAGTTTTAGTTTCAAGGGTTAAGGTGGTTAGGGTTAGGGGTAGGTATAGGGTTAAGGCGGGTTGGTTCGTTTTTTACGGTTATGTTTAGGGTAAGGGTTTTAAGGTTTGCCAAACAATTTTGATCAGCCTTTAATGGAAACATTTTTTTTAAGGTTGAATCGAAAAATAGTATTTTCAATCTTTGAAATAGTTAATTTTTTCCAAATCACATGATTTCCCTAAAAATCAGTGATTGGCGACGCAGATTGTTAGCACCACAATTACAGATAGTTATACTCAGGACCCTGCGTAACGCAGGGGGGGGGGGGTGGCGGGGGCTGCGTGCTCTCCCCCCCCCCCAAATTCCCCACAAACGGGGCAAAAAAGGTCACATTTCGCCTGAATTTTGTGATAAAAAGTGTTTTTTTTTTAAATTCGAAATTTTGAACCCAAAAGTCCACGTTTGGTGATTAAAAGATAAAATGTTTATTTTAATAAAAGTCCAAAAAAGGACAATTTAGGGGGGTTTTTGTCCACTTTCCAAAAAAGGCCCACTTGTTCGAAGTTCCGAACCCACCCCCCCCAAAAAAAAATCCTGCGTACGGCCCGTGGTTATACGACCTTTGCTTGATGAAAGGGAATTAATCGACGATAGTTTTCAATATATGAACTTTATATTCCAATAGACAATATTAAAGATTTAAAGACAGCGCACTTCTTACATGAAACTGAAATTTCTCGCTTGAAAAAATTTTTTCAATAAAAAAAGATGGGATACGCCTTATAAGAAAACATTATATGAAGACACGAGATTTTGTGTGTTTGTTTTGTTGTTTGCGTGCGTGTGAGTGGTTTGGGGTCCCTGATTATGGAAAAAATATTTTGGTTAATAATTGAGGTGTATCGATTATCTTCAAAGTGTAGACGTTTTCAAATCGAACTACAATTTAAGCACTTTCTTGACCAATAATTCTCTATTTTTGAAATGAATTAACATTAGGAAAATCGGTTGTGCTTGCCATTTGGTCTCATCCCAATTGTCTAATCTAATGAGGACCGTTTGTCTAACTCCAATGCGTCTAATACCTTTAGTCTAATAACCATAGTCTATTAACCATTGGCTAATAAACACCATTTAGTTTAATAGCCAATAGTCTAATTCATATGGTCTATTACCATATAGTCTAATAATCATTCGTCTATAAACAAATTGGTCTAAATGCCAATGGTTAATAATCATCTTGGTCTAAATCCATCTGGTCTAGTATATCCATCTAGTTCAACACTCATTTGATCAATTTATTCCATCTGGTTTCTAAACACCAAGAGTCGTCAATATCCATTGGTTCTAAATGATTCAGTTAAATTCAGCTAGCTAATATCCATTTGGCTAATGCCCATCTGGTGTTGGTGAAATGTCCATTTAGTCCAATATCCATCTGGTCTAAATCCATTTGCGTATAATATTCATATATCATTGTCTAATACCACTTGGTCTAATGCCTATTTGCGTCTATAATATCCATTGGTTTAATAGTTTAAATCAATTGTTTAAGCATCAGTTATTTTGGATTAAGTCCAAATAGATATTAGACCAAATTGGTTTATTAGACTAAATATAAATATATAGAAGTAGATCAGGGGTGGATTTTAGACCAAGTGGACTATTATACCAAATGAGATATTAGACCAAAATGGACATTAGACTACTGGGAATTAGTACCCAAGGGATATTAGACAAAGGTATTAGACCAGAGGGATATTAGACCAGATGGCTATCAGACCAATGGGTATTAGACCAAAGGATATTAGCCAATGCGATATCAGACCAAATTGATATTAGACTAGATGGATATTAGAACAAAAGGGTATTAGACCAACGGTTTTGTGGTTATTAGACCAAATGGTGGTAACAAATATGGGGGCATAAAAAAGATTTAAGGATTGGGACCAAATGAATATTAGACATTCTGGTTGTTAGTAAATTGGATGTTAGACTAAATGATTATTAGACAAATTGGGATTAGACTTTATGGCGTTTTAGACAAAATGAGTTAGACCAAATGGCTATTAGACCATGTGGGATTAGACCAAAATGCACTAAGTGGAAGATTAAAGGAAGCCTATGGAGAACGAGGAGAGGGTTCACAACAAGCAGTGATAGAGTCAAGGAAAGGGGAAAGTAAACTGGACTGAGTAAGGGGGAAGAGGGTGGGTTGATGGGAAAAAAGAAAAAAAAACAAGAACAAGAGAAGGAACAAAAAGGAAGAAGAAAGAAGAAATGGATGTGAAAAAGAGAATCTAGAAAGACGAGGGGAAAAAGAGAATGATTGTCTATAGGCATGTGAATGAAATATTGAAAGGAGGAGAGGAGGAGGAGAGAGAGAGCGAGGGCCGAGAGAGAGCGAGAGGAGAGACGGTGGACGGTAAAAGGAAGCTATATGAAAAAATAAAATAAAAGAGAGTTTTAATTTAAAACAGGAGAGTGATAGAGTAAAAGAAAGGGGAAGGCTTTAGGCCGTCCCAACATGGAAGGGAGGAGGGAAAAGAGGGGTGGTTGTGAGAAGAAAAAAACACGAACAAGAGAAGGAACTAAAAGGAGACAAGAAAACATTAAAAGTTGTAAAAAGGAATATAGAAAAACGAGGGAGAAGGAAGGGTGCCGTTATAACGAAAGATTAAGAATTATACTGAACAGGTGAAGGGAACAGAAGCAAGACGGAAAGGTAGAGGAAAAGAGACGGAAAAGTTAAAAAAGAAGTGTTTTTTTGCTAGTTGGTTATTAATAGCGGGAAATAGTATGCTCAGACAAACTGGGAAAATAAAGCAAAATATGGATGTTTGATATATCGAAATCATTTATCAAATGTTGCTATGTATATCCGCATACAGACATGGTTCATCCCGCGCCCAACGCAGTGGGAGTTTATAGGTGCTATCATCCATTCACCCCCTGCGCGCGCGCGCAAGGGTAAATACTAGAGGTGGTACGTGAGGGTCCCGCGTGAGGGTTTGATTGATGAAATGTCACTCACTACAAGTGGGCGTACCCGAATGCCTTAAGTCCGCTGACTTGCTCGGAGGCCTCCAAAGCTGGGTGAATTTCAAGACTCGGTTCTGCGAACCTCTCTGAGTTTCACCACGAATTCTTTAAAACCGATCTTGACAAAGACTAGTTAGGGAACAGAGGTTGACTTCGAAAATCTGTGACAAGACGGAATGAACCATCAGATTTGGAAAACAGGGATTACATGGGAGCTCCAGTTCACTATTGCTCTGTCAAAAAATTATTCCATTGTCTAGCATTGTTGTAGTGACACCTCATTTGATATGCGCAGTTTGATTGGATCCACCCTATAAGAATGTAATTGTATCGGCATGAATTTCTACATCAATGTCCATGGTTTACGATATGTGTCTCCACAGGAAATATATTCATCCCACTTGTGAATCAATTCTTTCAATTCACCTTGTTGACTTTCTGGAGATGACCTAGTTTCTTGTCTAAATGGACAAGTAGGTAGGAATTTTGCAATTGACACCATAATCACTTTCTTTGTTTACAGGTTGTTTTGATCAGCTACTGTTTCTGTGAGGTAATGGATTACTCTAAAAACTAGCATTGGCAGACACTGCGCACGCAGGTTTTGCTGTGTTATCTCTTTCTTTATACGCTGTAAGCATATTATGTGACATAACTGTCGCCTTTTACGTCTACCTGTGGTTTGTGATCACATAGTTAAGTTTACCATTTTGTTATCAATTTCATATTGCAGAATACTTGCTTGCAAAAAGTTTGTTTGGATTTCTTGGCCCGATTTTCTGTGGCCTCTAAGCCTGGCTGAATTGATACACATAGTCTATCATATTCACATCAGTGATTTCACACAACCACTTTTCTGTCAGCGTTTTCAATGGTACCCTTACTTTTGACCAACACCAACCTCAAATAGACTGAATCTTAATGACTTTGTTCCCATGTGCACAGACTCCCTGGTAGCAAAATAACAGTTAGATGAACTACCTCATAACAATCCCTCTCCAATTCCAAAACAATTAACTTTTGATATTGTTTTCAAGCAGGTTCGTACCTCTCTAGGGTCCCCTGGGATTCAGGGGGCGTATGCTGAAAGAACTGTACTGGCTGGAAATTCCAACTGGTTCATTACTTTTGGAAACAAACTGACATGAAATTTGGATCCTTGCATTTGATAAGACTGAATTGTTGGGAGCAGGCCCCCTACTAGGATGAAAAACGTTGTTAGAGCCTTTCATATATTTCTCTGGTCTGGTACACCCGGGAGCACGGTGATTGATTGATAACCCTGTCTACCTTAGGAGTTACTTGGACCGCACTCTCTCGTATACGACCCACACCAAGAAGACAAAAGAGTTAAAGTATGTTCACGCAATAAGATCTTGAACAAGCTCACTGGCACAAGATGGGGTGCTCGCCTATACCCTAAGATCGACGCACTTGTCCGGTGCTACTAATGTGCAGAGTATGCTTGCATGTATGGGAAAGATCAACCCTTCTAAGAAGTTTTGATCCAGCATTAAAGCCTCTGCCGCGCTTATCACCAAAGAAGAACTTTATAAATCCTAAGCAGGAATTGCTCAACCAGAACATCCGTCGTAGTGTAGCGAGAGCATGCAAGAGCGTTTAACTGTCAAGTATCTAAAGTGAAGCACACTATGTCTGGACAGAGACCTGCTGCAAACTACCTTAATCCAGAGAGATTGAGAAGATATCTTAACACTCGTAAGTGACCAAGGGAGGGCGGTTCCTAGGAGACCCTCAAATTGTTTTCGCGATGGCCCCGCTTTGCGCCGGGTATTTTTGCGCCCCATTTTTTTTTGATAATTGTCTGACTTTTTAAAATGCGCTTTCTTTTCATACCAACATAAGTAAAATCGCGCCAAGCCGTAATGAGTTAATTAGGGAGGGGGTCCCATGGACCCCCCCCACCTTGGCACTAACGGAAGTCATCTGAGAATATCTTATAAAATCTTAAGACAAAGAAAACCAACCCTAATTTTGTTTTTTGCTGATTTATTTGTTCACACATACATATAAGAAAACAATTATTGTAACAGTAAAAATAATTAACCCTTTATGTGTTGAAAACAAACAATTTCATTGTGGACCTTGCTAACCGTTACTGTACAAAGTCTATGGGAAATGACGGTTGTATTTTGCAAACCCCGTAAAAAAATTACAGCATTCCTAAAACTGTAAGTTTGTGTTAAATATATGTTATTTGCGGTGATCTCAAAAAAGTTTGATTTGGTAAGCGCAAGGGTCATTGAATTTTCCGTCTTTTTCACAAAATACTCAACAAATGTTGACAATTTTCAAATTTGATTTATATTTAATCTATGTTACTTAACCCTCGTCTTCAAGGGGGGGGGGGGTGTTACCCCCCCTTAGCGAACTTCGCTACGGATGCGCCAAAATGCTTCAAAACGTTCGTAAAAAAGATTCTCTAGATCGGTCTTTCATCCTTTCCGGTCATGGTGAGCGAAAAAAAACTGTGAAGGTGGTAGCACCTGTACGGGTTCGGTATTGCCGTCAAAGTCGAAGGGTAGGGCGGGGGTGTGGTTGCCACCCAAGGATAGTTTATGCGTGAATTTTTGAAAATATTATGCACAGGATGCTCTAAAATCGTATGTTTATGTTAAAACTAGCCAAATGCCCATCATTCAGAGCTTGAAAACCGCATGAAAATCCGAGATTCCTACGTTTTTAGCGCGCAAAATTGGAATTTTCGCCTATTTTCGGTCGAAGAAAATGCCAATTTCACTGCCGACTCGCGGACTTGATGACGTCATTGTTACGACTACTTAGGTATGTTGGTACTTATTTTGGTATCAATGAAAGAGGAGGACCAAGCTAATCCATTGGTATTTAAAAATCCTAAGCATCGGGTGCCTTATGCCAAATTCTCGAGGGGGGTGGTAACCACCCCCCCCCTTGGTCAAAAAAGGTTGACCATAACCCCCGCAAGCCGCGCGCACAAGTGGCTGTAAGGCCTGCTAAAACTAAAACGGGGACAGTCTGATCTACAGTCCACGGTTCATGGGTATTAGCGGCTGACTATGTGTTTTCAGTTTGAGGACTTATGGACCCATCTTTTTCACCTTCATGCGGGGACAATTGAATATTTAATTATTAAAGAACAATATAAGATGTGAATCTTAAAAAGGAATTTTAAAGGAATTTTATTATGGGAATAAACAGCAAATTTGGAAAAAATAAGATGTGATGGACGTCACGGCATGATTGGTTATGATTTTGCTTCGGGGGACCCATTCCAGGTAAAAATGGACCGTACGTATCCTACATTGGAAAAAAAACAACAGATTATAGTCATGCGTACGTCGGTTTTGGAAATCAGTAGGAAAAAGGTAAACTTTGTGTGTGTGTAGAAATAATAAACGTGTATGTTGGAAAAAAAATCAACACTTTGGGCCAGAGGGTCATGTACAGACCCCTGATTACCATAGTCGGATGTATATATATCGGGTACCCCCGCGAAGAGCAAACTGATACCTGAACCTGACACTGAGCCTGGTACAGACACGTCGTGAACCAAACTATTCATCTCGTACCGTTTATAACTACAAAACGGCAAAGCGGCAAGCATTTGTTACTCCGTTGTCACAGCGTAATCGATCAGATGGGAGACTATACATGCGGTTTCTGTAGTAAAGACTAGTTTCAAGGCATTTGAAGGCGTAGTAAAGACAGTTTCAGTGCAGTTCAAGTCATAGTGTGGGTTACTTTTCAAGGATTAGTGACTATTAGCCGAATAGTCGGGATACTGTTGTGAAATCTATTTACCGGACAACTTATGCGGGCGCTATTTATATTAGTATATATATATATCACAAATAGTATTATCGGTGTTATTCCGTAAAGCTTATGTGATTAAATCAAGCACACCCACTCCTCCCTCGCTAGGGTATGTAGTGGAATAAGGAGCACCGATTTATATGCAGGTATCACAGTTCGAATCCAACCATGCCTTTTCAAATAAATGATTCACTAGTATTTTAGAGTAGGCAAAGGGCTATATGCACGACCTGTCGTGCACAACATTCTAAATTGGCTATACGATGACAATACCACATGCGTATCATTAAAGTCATAACACCATAGTCGTAACAACACCAAATTGTAAATTATGCCACAGCCATGCAATAATAGGCCCTACGCAGTGTTGTAAAATCTAGGATTTTAAGTTGTGCTTAAATTACTCAAAAGTTAGGCCCCAGGCCCACTTCCGTTGCCACTGTTTTCATTGTCACCTGCTATAAAGTTCACATCAAATGCTTCTGTTAAATTACTGGATAAACTTAAAAAACTCCAGAAAGCTTTCCAGCAAAAGTAATCTCTATCAAAACATAAGACCCTTTGAACATACGCGCCATGGCTAACAGAGCTATGCGCTCTGTAGCCATGCGCATCCGATACACTTAATTCAAACAAGCCCTAGTATAATTATTAGTACACCCCAAAACCATTGGCACTCTGGGTAAGACGAGGGTTTTTAAGCTTTACATCCATACAAATTTACCAAATATTCAGAATCAGGACATATTTCCTTAAGTGTATGTTTTTTAACCAAAGTCCCAACCTCGAATCAGTCCCTAAGGAGTATAAGAGAGTCGCATTGTGGAAAGAAAGACTGCTATCAACCAAGTAACATCTATTGGTTAGTTGAACCTGGTGAACATCTTCACGGAAGCTGTCTCGTGGGCTGAATGGCGATGCATCAACAGAATTGAGAACCAGAACTGGCCCATCTAAAGTTTCCTTGAAGAATGGGGACCTGGAAGCAGATCAAGACAATAGCTGTGGTTGTGGAAAACAGCACACAGGAACTATGGAACATATCTTGGTCTTCCCCCACTGGTATGGAGCAACGATGCGCACACACAACCAAGGACTTGCGGAATCAGTTGAGCAGCCAGACGTTTTTTGTTGTACCCATCTCTGGCTGGATCTATTGAGTAATCACTGTACTGGGACACAGATAACAAGAAGACATCTGTGCCCCTAATATTTCTCAGGGTGTTTTGTAGGCCCCCCCTCAGGGAATCTTGGGAAGACCACATATGATTGTTAGTAAATACTGATTTCCTGACTTGGTCTTTGGAAGCGGTCCTATGCAATTATTAAGACCGGGGGGGGGGGGGTTTACCACCCCCCCTAACGGATGATTCCCTTGTAGCACAAAAACGCCAATACGAATATGAATCTTTAGGATTTTATGTAATTGTAAGAGTTCATCCTTTGCGGTCCATTTTAGC
>JAMKCH010037136.1:0-14742 GCA_023653785.1 Ophioderma brevispina
GCTTACGCAACCTTGTTTCAGCTCTCCATTTTCTCATAATAATACCATTGTCATGCAAATAGTAATCAGAATCATTTTGATCTTGAGTGATAGATGTTCTGATATTTCCAAGGTTCGTGGTTTTGCAATGCTATCAACTTTTCCACATCACCCTGTAATAAAGACCTGACATTATCATGAACTTCATTATGTGACTCACTATTGTCATGTGACTCATTATTGTCACCGTTGTTGACATAATCTCTCATATTATCTTGAAACAAAATTATTTATTTTTCAACTTCTTTCAAAATATCATATCCGTAATCCTCAATTTCGATGCTATTCATAGCAGCTAACGCTAAGTTCCTGTTTAGAAGAAATTCTCCTAACCCATGACTCTTTATCCCAACCTTCTCACCTAGCAAACGATTCAAATGCTGTAAACGTATTGGTCTGCGTCCTTCTTGTCCGTGAAGTTTTGTTGATACCGATCAAATTGGTTACCCTCTGAACTACTACAATTAGTTACTATATACGGTTTGAGATGTGGCTTGCAATTTCAATTTTTCCAACTCAAAATCACTTTCTTTTTGTCTTTCTTCCCATTTCCTTTCTTTTTTCTTTATTCCCTCCTTTTTCTTTTTGTCTTTCTTCTTTCTTCTTTTGTCTTTCTTCCCTTTCTTTTTCTTTCTTAACATGTTTCAAAAACTGTGCCGTGGTCAACAAAACCTGAACACAATTTATGTTTACCAAAATTTCCCCATCTTGGGAATTTTGACTGTATTGGCTGGTTATCTGAGTCCGAGGCATTTTGATTGTGTTGAGATATTACAGTCACAATATCTGAAGTATATACATACAATAATAATACAATACACACTCTTATTAAACACTCAGCGGTTTACGCTAAAATATTTTATATCCCTTACGTCCCTAGAGGAAAATGACTAGCAACCTGACAATCACCGCAAAAAAAGATGTACTAGGAGCGCACTTTTCCCGTAAACACAAGGCAGGGTTCCGCTCCGTGATTTCTGAAAAGTGGCAAAGGGATATAGCGAGTATGTCACACTAAACTGTAATGGAATACGAGCAAACCCACAACAGCTATGGTATTATATATCCCTTAAATACCTAAATGTCATTTTTACCACTTTTTCTACAGGCGCGGATCTAGGGAGGGGCGGAGGGGGCGCGCGCCTGAAGGTAATTCTGCAAAATCTTGCAAAATCAGCCCATTTTGGACAAGTTTCAGCCTTCAGCCCCCGGTAATTTTGACGTTTTTCAAATCCTGGATCCGCCCCTCGACTTAAACTTACAATATATTGTAGTTAGCAAAGACAGACGGATAGACGGATATACCCTACCTGTTTCACAGTTATCACCTTCATATCCTGCAGAGCAGGTACAAGTGTACTCATCTATGCCATCTTCGCATATCCGTCCATTCAGACATGGATAGGAACTGCATTCATTAATATCTGAAAATGAAGGATATATGCATTTCCTTAGAATAAAATGCATTAAATGGCTTAAATCGATTATAGATGGGCACCGCTCAAAAACGGCTATACAAATGGGCTCTTAAAGTCTGACTCAGAGATTTCGAAATATTATTTTTTTGTGTAATAATGAAAAATAGTCAACTAGAACTAAAGATAGTAACCTAAAATGCACAATTCCGAAATTTGAGATGAATCGGATTTTTCGTTTTGATGCAGTAAACATTATGTGTAGTATTACGTCCCATAGGATACTGTGTATAACAAAAATTCCGTTTCCGGAATTTTATAACAAAGTTGTGATTTTCTATATGAAGGAATTCGATTTAAGCTTAGCAATTTCACACAGTGATTAGTATATGGACAAGCATTATGTAAATGCAAAAAACACGATTTTTTTTTTAAATTGAGGGCGCCCTCCTCAGGAAATCTCTGAGTCAGCCTTTAATCCAAAGGAAAAACACTACTACTTTTCTTTAAAAATATATATATAGTAAGGTGTTTTGGGCGGCTTGACTTTTTACATACCTGTATTTTCAGATATTGCCAGCGACGAAACAAACTAAGGTGACGTCGGGTTATTTAAAGAGGCATGAGGCCATTTCCAGAAGGAAGCGCCCCAAGTTTTTTAGAACCCGGTTTTTTTTCACATTCGGAATGCTCACAATACCTGATGTAAATAAAGCCGAATATGCCATCTTTATGTAATAAGATGATGATTTAGTATCAAAGCATGTTTTTTGAGACGATTACGATAGCAGGCAAGGCCAAAACAAAGTGTGCGGTTTTCTTTTGTACTTGTTTGTCGAATAAACTTTCGAATCGTCCTCGGTAGGTGGTTTACAACCGATCAAGATTTATGAGAAATTCGTATTCTCGAAAAAAAATCTCTTCCTGTCAAAATCAAACGGTAAGTATTATTGTAGGGCCCGCCCTATGTTCACTGGTGACCCTGATAAATTGACCAGCCTTCACGGAAAAAGTACATGTCATTGTGATCCTGATTTTATTCTGTAAGGACTGCTGAATTCATCATGGTCAGCAGGAAGTCAGCAGGTCACCAAATGGCCCAACCAGTAGTATCATTAAGTACAGGGTGAGTCAAAGAAAAACTTGAACCTGATTTTGTCCGCCATTTTTAATTTTCAAGTAAAACATATCTAACATATGTGATATCATCTGAACGTTTATTTCATTATCTTTAATTTGCTGCAAAGATCATTCACATCGGTTAGGTATAGACCGAGTTACAGTCGTTTGAATCAAGTAGTCGGTTTTCTGCTCTGTCCACGGATTCATATCAAAATGAACAGCGTTCAACGAAGGAAATCCGTGTCCAGAAGAAAATCAGGCTATTTATTGACTGCAGGATAAATGTTACACTATTTAGCCCCACAAAATTCAGTCACAATTTACCATCGATGCCCTCTTACCGTTTCTACATCGTCATCACTCATAAAAAATCATTGGAAAAATAAAATAACACGTATCAGGTTCTGGAGGAGTTGAATGAATCATACCATATGAAGGAACAGGCATCAGTGACAACCTCTTGGGGTTTAAAGTATTGTGTATATTTGTAGAGCAAAATAAACAACATCTTGAAAAAAAAGTGTTTCAAATAAATCTTACCATTATCACTGGCTTTTGCACCATTAAGATACCACTTTATTTGACATAAACATAGTGTGAAAAGCGGACTACTTGATTGAAAAGACTGTAGCTCGGCCTATACTTAACCGATTGGAATTATCTTTGCAGCAAATTAAAGATAATGAAACAGGCTTTCCGATGATATCACATAAGTTAGATGTATGTTATTTAAAAACTCAAAATGGCGCACACAATCCCGGTCAAGTTTTTTGACTCACCATGTAGTATACAACCATTCCATCACCGTTCGGACTTTTGGGCAAGACATTGGATATCGACCATTATCGGCTATTCTTTGATGCTAATGGGACCAAATCAATACTCAACCGGCCGGCGTTTTCCGGTTCTGCCCGGTTTCAGGCGGTTCATTTAATCCACTCAATCTTCTGAATCCTTTTATCCGATTACGTAATTCAGCAAACTCAATGAATTAATTGAACCGCGCGGAACCGGGCAGAACCGGAAAACGCCCGCCAGTTGAGTATTGAATTCGTCCTTAAGCGAATCAATACACCTTTTACCCCCGTATGATCCGTTCACGAATTTTACCATGTTAATATCCAAAATGCTCAAGGGTGCATGATTTTGAATCAGTAGAATATTGCCTAGAAACATTTTGTGCACACTCTTGTACAAGGTCATATGAAATGTTTTATGGTCTACTGCTGTGCTATAACGCAAATTGGCAAAGCGAACCAATTTAATTCAAGGATTAAATAAATAATAAATGTAGACAATGTATCAAAGCGCTTTACATTTATTCCGCTGCCACTAGAATATGTCAGCTGCCTTGTCTTACAAATGCCCAGAGGTCTATATTTTGAAATTTTTCATTACGCTCTCCTGTAATGGGATTGACCATTCTTAATCCCAAAGATAGTCACCTACTGTCTGTTCAATTAACTTAGATGTCCGGTTTTTATTAATTATTTTCAAAAAATATACGCTTTCGAAAAAATCACGAAAGAAGAGTTGTTATTCATCATTGGACCCAACAAGATCATTGGGTTCCAACTTGAAAACATATTTCTTCTTTGGATTTGTATTCAATTTACACTGATTTTCATTGACAAACGACAACAAACTGGGTCCAGGTGAATATTGACTTTTGACTCTGAAACTTTAATGACAGACCCATTCACGAATTAGGGGCGCTTCAAAAGCATGTTAATATTAGCAATATTATTGATTCGTGGACCTTACTGTGATTTCAGGTGTTTGAGCGTGCATTAATGCATGGGCATATAAATGCAAAGTTGAAATACCGATACTTTTAATAGAGGTCCTGTCTGTTTTATTCAATTGGTTACGAACAAAAGAATCACACAGCTCTCCTGTAATGTCGTCCATTCAAGTTAAAGCAATATTAGCACATTTTTTTGAAGGGCGCCCCCAATTTTTCAAAAATTACACGGTTGCATTGGTAACTGGCTAGTAAACTATACCTGTGAATGGTTAAGCTCGAAAATGTCTATGTGTCACAAACGAAGGAATTTACTACTAGAATAATTATTATCGGGGATCCCCGATAATAATTCAACGGCTGCTGGAAACGGCCTTCCAATGTGAAATAGCCGGGAAATAGCGCCTTGTACGTGTCTACGCTCATCCATTAGTTGTTTTAAAAAAAAAAAAAAAAAAAAAAAAAAAAAAAAAAAAAAAAAAAAAGTGATAAATACGCATTTTTTAGCATTCTCGTTCGCAGGTATAGTTTCCTAGACAATTACCAACGTAACTGTGCAAAAATATCAAATTTTGAAAATTGGGGGCGCTCTTCAAAAAATGTGCCAATATTGCTTTAATGCCGTGTGACACCTTGGATATCATCTCGTTTGTATTGCAAACAACAGTTCGGATTTGATCCTGTTGAACAAAGTTGGTATTATTCATTTCATACCAGTGGCGGACAATATTGATCGTGAATAACATCCTCTGACGACAACTTTTACTACCTACAACGTGGAGCCAATGGAACCTTCCACAAAACGTAATTGCTAATGGTACCAAACCTTAATCGCTCATTTTGAAAACGAGGGTAAAATACTCAGATTTCAATAGATTTGAAAGTTTAAAATGTCCCATTCCTTTTGTCATGTAAAAAACGTCTTAGGTCCAAGGATACCAAACAACTTTCTTTTCGTGATTTATTTCGAACGTGCGTATAGACCTATTCAATATGACGTCAGCCACCAGACATGTTGGTGGACAAGATGCATACATTCCAGGACAACAATACATTAAGCTGTCAATCGATCCATGTTTAACGATTGCACAGGGATCATTGACAGGTGAATGTATTGTAGTACTGGAATGCGTCTATCTTGTCCACCAACATGGCTGGCTATTGAATAGGTCTATTTTTTGAAATAATTAATAAAAAACAGACATCTAAGTTAATTGAACAAACAGTAGTAATGGTGTTACAACACAATACTACTGAACGATACACTATGTCACAGTGTACACGTTTACAATCGTGTAAGAACGATTCAACTTGGCAACAGGGTTGCTTGAAATCGGCAGCGACAGTTCAAAGCGTGATTAAAATGATGCTAGCAAAAGCTAAAGGACATTAAAACCTAGGGGCGTCCACCTCAAAATAAAACTATCATCTCTATAGAACATATTTCTACATCAAATGGTGACATAATCTTTCGAGGACACCCTCTAGAATTTTTGTTAAAAAAATTTAAAGTTGCAGCAAATTTCACATTTTTGCATCGCGATGTTCAAAACTCGTGAAGGATTATGGGTAGTCTGGCAAGTCAGAATTCATAAACGGCAGCATATTTCAGAAATAAGACTAGGAGTCACGCAGGCGGCTGTAAGTCACCACTGACCTCTACACATGGATAGCGGGTCTGAGTCGCCGACACTGACCTCTACACATGGATAGCGGGTCAGAGTCGCCGATTGAAACATCAGGAAGTTGGTTTTGGACCTCTACAATATGGCGGGAAACAATGCATACACTTTGTCCAACAATAGAACATCTGTGTGGAATATGTGCACCAGCAGGTGTATGCATTGTTTCCGCCATATTGTAGAGGTTTAAAACCAACTTCCTGTTGTTTCACTCGGCGACCATTCAACTGTGCGGCAGCCCGCTATCCATGTATAGAAGTCAGTGGTCGCCGAGTGCCACAACAGGAAGTTGGTTTTGGACCTCTACAATATGGCGGGAAACAATGCATACACCTTGTCAAAGTTCAAGGAATTTTGTATAACAATAGAACATCTGTGTGGAATATGTGCACCGTGCAGCAGGTGTATGCATTGTTTTCCGCCATATTGTCAAGGTAAAAAAGCAACTTCCTGTGTGACACTAGGCGACCATTCAACTGTCCGCTATCCATGAGTAGAGGTCAGTGCAAGTCACGTGTAAATAATACGGTTTACTGTGAGGTTATAAACTTGTCCACATACTAAACGTGTGTGTGGAAACTCTAAGCTCAATCGATGGGCTGTCATACAGAAAATTACGATTATTATAAAAATTCGGCTCCGGAATTGTCCATTACACAGTATACTCGCGGTACTTTTTTACTGTGCACATTTATCTACTGCATCAAAAAGAAAGCCCCGCGATTTAGTCTTACACTTTGGAATTGAGGGTTTTAGGTGGTTTGGTTGTAGGTTAAAAAGTTATATTCGAAAAATCTGAGTCAGCCTTTAATGTGCATACGCGTGATCTTTCGAATTCATACTTGCAAATACGGTATAGAATTATTTTTGATTTCAGCGAAACTCTGTAGAAATATGCTCCTTCAACACCAAAACGCAAGCGCCATTTCAATAGTAGCGGCGAGTAAGAACCGGTACAATTGTCGATTGGCTGTACGGGGAGAGGGACAGCTTATTTTATTAAAAAGCTTTCAACATTTTAAATTTGAACTATGTGTGGTTACATGGTACGTCGGGCCATTTGCCACTTTTTGCACTTCAGCATAAAGGCCTTTGTTTTTTTTTGAAAAACTTCGTCTCTCCACTCGCAGTAGGCTCTGGTATAACACGTTCTACCTTAATCGATTTACCATTTATCGCTGTAAAGTGGAGAACTACCACGGATGAGCTAGGTCAATGATTTGTATTCCTTGTTAATTAAAATTAATAAACGCTGCAGGTTTTGTCGCCTATAAAACTTACATCTATCAATTGATATGCCAATACAAAAAGTCAGGAGAAAATTTGTGTTTAAAGGGCACTAATTAGTGATCGACTCAAACGGTAGTTTAAAGTGAAGGATACGTATGTAGAATGCCATACGTTTTTTTTCGTGGCAAAGTATGAATATCCATTTTTTTTTTATTACGCGTTGTCGAAAGTTGTCCGTCCGGACAACAATGACTATAAATATCCGATTTTGTCTTAACTCTTGCCGGGTATGTTAGGAAACCTATTCTTACGATTTTTGATTTGGCTTTGCCTTTTAATTATTGCCATGTGACTGACCTGAATTCGCAGTTTTTGTGCCTTCAAATCTGCCGAACCATAAGAGGTGTATCAAATATGGGCCAACGCACGAGCCCATTGAGACACGGAGAAGAAGAAATACATTCAGTCAACATCTGAGAAAGAAAAAACATGAAAAACAGTGAAACAGGAAAAAATCATCAATGAGTAAATACATGTATAACGTTTTGGGGGAATGTAACCAAAGTCGGTTGTTTATAAAGACACGATTCAGTGAGTGATTTCCGAAGGATTAAACAAGATTTGAAATTTGCCGAAATAGCTTAGAAGTGAAGTATACGTATGTAGTTCTTTTGCAAAATGAAAAATTGTTAGAAAGGGAAGAAAACAGCAATGTCCGAAAGTATGAATAGCCTTCAATTACGTGTTATTGTAAGTGTCCGAAAATGACAAAATAGCCGATTTTGATCTATAGGTTGCTTTAGTTCTTATAACGTGCGGGGTGTGTTAGGGTACTAAACTCGTTACGACTGCAAGGAATATTTTATCTGTACTGAACCCAATTTGGTGTTATTAAAACAACCAAAAAAAAATATCATCGTTAACCGAAAGCAAAAAATAACACAAATTAATTTTGTAATTAATTAGAATGATTAATATCTAAATCTTAAAAACTATACATATATTCATATTTTGAATCGGTATCGTATGTAAAAAATCAAGTTGGGATGATCGCTAATAGCCTCGTCCCTAGGGACCCCGATTTTCCGGAAGTGGTCATCGTTTTGGTATAGGAAGAAAAGCTACTATTTTTCTCATTTACGCTATGAAAATTCTTAGGGACTAAATGATGTGTGGTTTGGATATTATTGCGAAGTTATATCCCATTTTGGTCGACAATCATCACTTTTTCGCATACCCAAGGGATTACAACACGTCACGTTTTAGCTCTAACTCAAAACGGGTTGAAATATCGGCGCGAAACTGTCATGTAGGGTTTTTGGGATGAAGGCCATTCTATAAGACAACTTGGCAATTAAAATCAACTTACATGATATATTGGTGGGTAGAATTTCTCAAATCATAGCCAAACAAAAAATATCAGGTAGTTTTAAAAAATGATAAGACTCTAGCGCATTCATAATTAAAATCACGGTTGAGGCTATAAGGCCTTACAACAATCAGAAAAAGGACAGCACAGGAATGTTTTGATGGTATGCGTGTAACGGACAATATCTTCATTCAATCGATTTGCGTGTAACGGACAATATCTCATTCAATCCGGTGTTTTCTGCAATAAAACGAGTTGTTTAATCACCGTCCGACAGATCATGAATGACTGATTCAGTGGCGTATAGGGCCTGCCCGCTCTGAGGGGGCAAATTTCCCAGTTTTGGGAAATTTTCCTCTCAGGGAGGTCAAAAGACCAATTTTCCGTCAGAGGGCTAAAAAACGGCTGATTTAGCATGGTTTGCAAATTTTGAAAGCTTATATGAGGTGAAATGTGACGTCAATGCCGGGCAAACCGAACAAAGCACACTGCCCGGGCCCAAAAAGGTATGCGTGAGCACCGGCGGGCTGGTGCTTTAAAATTTGCGCTCATCAGGCGTGATAAGGCATATGAAGGCTGTAGCTGTATGGGCTTATTCTTCGCACGTCTAACATATCCGTAGACCAGGCCTGGGACTGTATCATTAGCCATGAATCAGCGCTTTGGCAGTGGGACGTCACAGCGTTGACGTCTTGTTCAGAGAATCCGACTTTTCATTAGTTTTTTTTTTGCTTTGACTCTGTGATATAGCAAATCAATGATGGTAGTGCCTTTACAAGTGGTATTCATAACTTGCAACGCGATGCCTAAATTGTGTTCGTTTTTTATTTAAACAATTATATATAGAACGACACGCAAAAATCTGACCAGCGCCGGAATTTTGTTAAGTATGCTATAAATAGATGCTCGTCTTTGTAACGAATATTTGCTGTTTGAAGCGCGAAAATGACCTAGTATTTCGTAAGTTTTGACATTTGTTTACATTATGAAAAGTAATTTTCAAAAAATTACGTATTAAAACACCAAATCTGTTTTAAATTTGACACAATCTGTATACATTTTGAACACCAATGTTATTCCATACAGAATGTTCTTGGGTGTTTTATAAGGGGGAAAAATTTGTAAATTGTTTTAAAATATCTACCAATCTGTTCGGTTGCTGATAAGTTCTAAAAAGGTATAGTTTGCACTATCTACGACCTATTGTTAGTACAATAGGCTCAAGGACAGTTCAAGGTCTTTATTATGAATGGTCCGGTTTTGTGGAATGCATTTAATCGTTCATTGGGTCATACTAAACAAGAAAAGTATATAGATTAGTGTTTCGACTTCCAAAGTTAGGACTTTACAGATATGACTAGTGATCTCCCTGTGGGACCACGGCCATATTTGCCCTCTGAATTATGTATCAATAAAAACGTCATTGAAATGCGACCTGTATATTTTCGCTTCTGTACAGCGGACGAACAAGTTGGCACCATTTTAAAAAACAAACCTGGTGAAAATTATGAAAAATTTTACCCACGGGTGACTGTGACTGTTTTGCCTTGTAACTCTGCCACTTATGGTACTACAACCCGTCAGGTGGGCAAAACTATACTTTCTGTAGGAAGGTACTGAACATGATGGTATATTTAAAACACGTTTGTCCTTTTTCTATTTTGACCCCTGTATAAAACTTTCCCCCTGGAAATAAATCCAAGAACACATTTTAAAAATAACACCCATGATTTTGGAATCCTCATACAATTTGATTTAGAAACACATTTAAATTTGTTGGCAAGATTGTATATGATTTTTTCACAAAAATCAGTTCCAACGTGTACTATAATACGTAGCTGTGGTTTGAAAATAATATGTCCTTTTGGTTTAGTTTTGGCATGTTCAAAACCCTGTTTATCCCTTTAAACTCTTAAGTGCGTGCGTGTTTAGGTTTGACTGAGGGACTAAAGCTATAGGTAAATTAATCCCAAGTTTTATCTATGATTTTGTTATTAAGATATGTAACTGAAATAAACAATACCCTACCTAATCATAGTTACCTTGGTATTGGCAGTCCAGGAGATATTTCAGTTTTTCGGTGTTCCATACCAAACGTCAGCCATAGACCTGGGTAGTCGGTAAACCAGAATTGTCCTGATGTGGAGGTCCAGCACCCTGCTTTTGCTTTGCGATAAATCTTGTGCCATGGGCATCGTAATTTCATCTAAAGGGAGTGCCCATCTTAGAACGTTATTTGAATCCGTCTCCTGGTCAATGAAGCAACTGTTGACCAACAGCATGTCATGTGTAAGGCTATAGCATACAGAGTATGGGAGTTTCCATAACTGACCCATCTGACAAACTTTTTTTTCTGACACACTTATGAATACGGAAACCCTCACGATAAAAAGCCTCGGTTTTTCCGTTAAGGTTTCTGAATCATAAGTGTGTTCAGAAAAAGGTGTCAGTGGTTAGGGAAAAACTCCCAAAGAGTATAGTAATAAATTCAGTATAAGGAAGAAGCTCATAATTATGTAAACCAACAATTTATCCACGGTTCATTTCACCCCCAAATGTAACGTATGCAAATTGTGTGAATAAAACTTACATAAAAAGAAGTAAAAGAAAATCCAACCTTTTTAAATTATGCAAGAAACATCAATACTAGCTTAGTGTTTTAACAGTCTTCATACACTAGCTGCGGCCCGGATAAACACTAGCATAAACAGTCGGAAAAGGGTGTCTCGTGTATTTTATATTTTAATCATTGGCATATTACTACGACAAGTATTATTACGCTGAAACTCCGGATGAGTCTTACTGCTGCAAAGAAACACAAGAAAAACGTTCTTCATGTCTAGTATCTTGAACACTAAATTCTTAGGTTTGTAGCTTCCACGTTCTGCCATCTAACATTTAATTAAAACACAATGTCTTTACGGGGTAAATTTGTATAACTGCATTAATATAATAGAACTACTCTCTAATTATATATACTTACCGGTGCAAAAAGTTCCTCACTTTCGTGCCTTTATTAGGCTTAGCAAAAAAAAACACAAAAAAACACCATAAAATTAAAAAAAAAACCCCCCAAAAAAAAAAAATGGAGTGTTCTTCCATTTGAATATGATAAATTTCTCTGCTAAAATGATTATAAATTTTAATCTCGAGGGAACCGAGTAAAGCGACTCCCAAATGTATATTTGGGAAGTCTGGAAGAGCTAAATCGGAGACTACACAAAATGTGAAGGACGATTCCACATTCAGAGATCCAGTTAATGCTCCTTAGTTGAAATATCGCATGGCATTGTGCAGTATTGAAAACAAACGCATACACGCTACTAGGAGGTATATATTTTTTGAACAAGAGGACTTTTACTCTTAAAGCCGCATTACCTTCAAATAAGTGATATTAGTCCACAAAAGGGTATGCGGTTGAGCGGCATGGCTTTAGAGCAATAAGATGATTAACAATTTATTACTTAAAAAATACGATTGAATTATATGCTAATTAGCATAGTCCTGAAGATTAAAATACACATACTACGTGGAAAAAAAATTATTGAGCTGATTTTTTCACCCGACATGTAAAACATCGTATAAAACAAAACATATCCAAAATCCCCATGAATCACCTGTTGGGACAAAATTATATATATATATATATATATTGTTATGACGGTCCGTAGACGTTAAGGTCAGAAATACCTTTCAAAACACAAATAAATGAAAAAGAAACAATTTAAAAAAAGAATTAAATGTTATTAAATAAAACAGTTGTAATGATCTTTACTTTATGGTCAAGGAATTGGTGAGTCCAAAAACAAATTACATATAATACACACATATTTAGTTTATTATACTTATAAAGAGTTCTAGTATCTTATGTGAAGGCGTTGCAGTTCAACGAAATGTCCTCACAGCGAAGACTCCAAAATGACAGTATGCCAAAGGTCACGCTATAAATTCCTCAGGTTATATTCCATGGAATCTTCTCAGTTCTGAAGTAACTTTGTCCAGCAGTTCAGACGACAGGTTACATTAAGTCCCTTGACGATAATAAAATCCACATATATAAGTCCACGATTTCTATCTGGCCCACAATTTGGAATCCTATTTTGATTCCCAGCACTTTGGATCAAAGAGACAGTAGAATAATGACCAGCAACTTCTGCTACATGAATTATATATCATGGCACTTGTGTGAACATAAAATCTACCATTATTGTAATAAACCTAGCTATCATACTGTAAGCTGATGGCAACGGATGACGGCGAGACTTAACTCCTGATTTATAAATGCTGGCAGAGAGTCCTGCCAGTGATAGTATTTAAAACTCACGATAGATTCCACTTTCTAAACAATAATCCAGTCAGTACAAACAAATCATCCTCATGCATAAACATGACCTTGCAACAGCCAAATCAGATTTCACAATCTAAATTACACACTTAATATATATAACTTGGGGGGAATTCCCTGATCTTACAATGTTTGATCTCAAAAGCGTAAAACAAGTCTAAGTTTAGCATCCTGGGGAATTCCCCACTTCCCTATTGTGCAATCGAAACAGGTGCCACTTAGCAAAACAAACTAGGGGTATTCCCCTTTCTCTCTTTATAGTAAACAAGTACGTGTCCCGTGAGAAATCTTTTGTCAAAAAAAATTGAGAAAATAATATTAAAAGTTTAATCAGAATAAATGGAGGCTATATAACAACATATAGAGAGATATAGAGATAGAGATAGAGAGAGAGAGAGAGAGATAGAGAGATGGGGATATTACCCTCAAAATTTTGATTAAAATATTATTGTGCAATTTATTGGAGAAAAGATTTTCCACGGGAAAAGTACTTGTTACTATAAAGAAGGATAAGGGGAATATCCCTAGTGTTGTTTTTACAAGGTGAACCTGTTTTTAGATTCCACAATAGGGGAAGTGGGGAATTCCTCAAGATTATACACTTAGAAACTGAGTTGGCTTGTTTATGCTTAAGATCAAAACATTCCAATGATCTAGGGGATTCCCCATAAAGTTATATACAGTCAGTTGGATCTAATTTATTATACGAATAAAAAAAAATCGTCCTTGGCCATGGGCGCCGGCATTAGACATTATAGCTACAGCAGTACCAGGACTATACATTACAAATGATAGGACATCTTTTTAGAATTATGAACTATGTTCCTGACAAATGATTTGCCCATGTAATTCTGAAATATGCTGTATGTAATGAGAACATAATATAGAAAATATTAACCGACGGAAATAAAAAAATCAATCGACGGAAAGGTCAGTTGTGAATGTTTGTATTAAAAGTAGGGAGATCCTTTTGGAGAGTTAAAATGCGTGAGTTGTCACTTAAGCAACGCAATTTGAGAATATATTAGCAAAAGTTGTGATGTAGGGTTGTATGATTAGGGAAAATGTTTGTACTGAGTGGGGAGTAGTTTGAGAGTTAAAATATGGTGCGTTGTACCTCAGAGTATTAGAAGAGTTACGTAAAAAGTGTGATGGGGTGTGTTATGACTGGTGTTAATGTTTCATTTTGAAATTATGGCAGGGTGGTTCCGAGAGTTTAAATATGGCGAGTTACCACAGAGAATCATTAATTTTTGTTTGCTTCTTCCCAACATTACTTTCCAATATATGAAATAGTATGTTACATCAAATACTTTCTGTACTGTGACGGTGACAAACTCACCACACCATATATTTATCACTCTAAAAACTACCCTCCCTCGGAAGTAACAAACTCCTTTTTATTCTTCGTAGTTCTTCGTATTTTAAGCGGGCGGCGTGGGCCTAGCGGTTAGGGTGCTTGGCCTCTGGCGCAAACTCTACAAAAAGGCCTTCGATGTTGTAGGGTTTCAAAACATCCCCAATACACAACATAAGACGCCATATCCCAAACTTTGCCATATCTAAACTCTGCCAATAAGAGATAACTACCAGAATTGACCTCTCTTAATGACTACCCCCACTTTAAAGTACAATTAACATTCCCAATTCGCCAATTAATATACAACGATCAACTGTTGCCAAACAATACTCTTAACTCTCCCACCTCCCCGGATGTGATATCTCACCATATTTAAATGCCTCCAAATTTCCTGTCTGCCTTCAATGATGGCAGCCACCAGTGCTGAAAATGACGA
>JAMKCH010037137.1:0-14800 GCA_023653785.1 Ophioderma brevispina
AAAAAAATCATCAAAAATTGTATTTTGGTATTTTTGCTACTGGCATGGGTGTGCAAACATAACCTGCAAGTGGCTGGCTTGAAATCCGTGGATTAAAGACAGAGCAGTACTTTTGATTTGATTCTGTAATTTCTATACGTGCGTATCAAAATTCCGACTTGAGATAAAAAAAGCCTTTCCTGTGAATATCCAAGATTTATAAGTGCATTAAATATTGTGCAGCATGACCTGTACAGTTTGACCTCAAACACAAATATTATTGATCTGTGTTTACTATGTACTGGTGTAAACCACAACCAACTGTTTATTTTAGATTTTGAGACTCATAATTGTATATCTATATGCGGGAGATGGCATGACATATTTCCTCAAATACTTCCATTTTTTCACTATTTGGTGTTTTTTAAGGAAGTTGTATGGAGTTTTATATACTTTTTTATGTATAAGCTAAAAAACCTGCATTTCCACATTTTGTTTATTTTCTTGCATTATCGCTGCTTATCCCTTTAAATTGTGTAATCTTTACACAACTTTGTGTAAATTTCATACATGAGGTCGGTATAGAACCTCATAATTACGTAAAATTTTACCTAAAAGGGTTAAGTTAAAGATACTTAAACAAAACATTTAAGTAAAAATTACATACAGAAAAGTAAGTAAATACATCACCTAGTAATTATGTAAATATTTACCGCCGTTAGTAAAGTAATTTTTTACACAACAGTTGTTTTGCAAAATGGGTGTTAGGTAAAATTTTACACAATTGTTACGAGGTTCTATATGTACATCAACATTAAGTAAAATTTTACATGTGTAAAATTTTCTCTGTGTGTGTATGAAGAGTGAAAATTCACTTTTTGTAGATTGCCTACAGTGATCAATGGATTGAAATATCGCCCTTTCCACATATGAATTTCAAAGTAAAGGGTAAATTCATTATAAAATGAGTGAACTCTCGCCCCTTTGGAGTTTAACTCTTTCTTTAAAAGTCAAGATTTAGCTGTGGGCAATCTGAAAGAGTGAAATTTGCTCTAAATTTTTGGATTCGTGCCAACGAATCCCTACTTTCGCTTCAGCTGGTAGTGGTAGACACATTTCGTTTGAGTAGACACATTTTCGCTAGTTTAAGTATTTACCGCCTTGTTATGCTCGATGTTGGCTCATCGTGCCAGCACTTCACTGGAAACAAACATAGTGATTCATTCACAAAAAGATGTTCAAGTAACCAATTGAGTGATTTAAATTGCGCCAAAATGCCTCCATAATGCATTTATGGTGCCGTTCATTACCAATATGGGTTCCCAGTCTGAGATTAGATTCAGATATTTCACCGTTACTCCCCCTGAAAGTGCCTATACCTCATGCACTTCCATCGGTTAGCATACGAGGGTGTAAAGTAAATCAAATGGAAGAAGCGTGTCCATCGGCAGGTTTTCATCGCAAGTACTAGATAAATTTCCAAACATTTTCATTAAATCCTTCAACCAAATCAAGGATTTAGTTTCAAAAGTTATTTGATCTTCCATATTGATACAAGATGGCGGTGGTATTATACAGAACAAGGAAAAAGGAGTAAATTTGTGGCAAATTAGAGGAAAATGGCGGCGAGGTAATTTTAGAATCAATTGCTGTTGTTTTTATTGTTGCAAGTGATTACCAGGAAAGTCTATAATAAGGTGATACAGATAACCTTCACATTGTGACAGTTACACTAATTCGTCCGAATATCTGTTAAAAGATTTACACCGTTTTTGTGTCAAGTTTGGTTCAATTCGGGACATTTTGTTGAAAATGGATAGAAGAAGCAGACAAAGACGTCGAAGTACAGGCCCTGGCATCTGATGAATTTTTGAGTATGCCATTTCCCCTCAAGGCTTTGTGTGCAAGTTATCTGGCGTTCCGTAAGGTGTATATGATGAAAACTGGGTGGAAGGAAGCGGGGTTTAGAGTTCTTGGACTGATTAGATGTTGGGCAATTCGGGCAAATTAAGGCATTGTGTCGCTGACGAATGTGCATGGGGCACATACAGTCCAATTCTGTTAGTCCGGATATGTCCATCGTATGGCCGTCTGTATGCCCGTCCACCTTTTTAAAATGCTCTGCAGTCTGCAGGCTAAAAGCTATCCCCGATTTACTTCAAACTTGATAGGATGGTAGAGTGAGGTGCCGCAATACATCCTAAATTACAGGGCATTTAAAAATAAATCCGAAAATTGATCTGTGATTTAGGGACCAACCATTTTAGATAAAATAAAATCTTATAGATTTAAAAATTCTATCACAATCCTTTGGGATTAATTTTAAATCCGTGTAATTTAAGAGTTGTTTATGTTAGCTTTTGGATGCATTAATTTGCATATTCATGATTTTAATTAGCTTATTTGCATATTTTTAGACATTCAGGTTAACCTTTTTGAAATGCTCGTGGTAAACGCTATGCCCGAATTACTTCAAACTGGATAGGATGATAGAGTGAGGTGCGCAATATTATGTTGTAGCTTTTGGCTGCATATTTGCATATTTCAGAATATTAATTGCTTATTTTGGCGGTCCAAAATGACCACACCTTCCCCCAAAAGCTTATGTGAAATTATATGGAGTCGTAAGGTGTATATGATTGTAATGGGGAAGGCAAGCGGAGTTAAAGAGGTCTGTGCCTGCTTAGATGCTGGGCATATTTCGACAAAATACATACGCAAATGAGCTAATTGATATGCAAAATCAGGCATAATCCCAATATATTTTAAAACGTACATTCGCTACAAAATTCCTTCATGCACGAAAACCATTATGGTTGCGCATCTTATTTGCCTTTGAAAAAGTTTCCTGATACATGCGGATTAGTTATGCAAATGAGCTAATTAAATATGCATATTGATGTATCGCGAAAATGGTACATCGGATATGCCATATCCTTTGATACATGAAAAAACTACTATACCATACATCTTGCCGGACATCTTGTGTGTGATGAATCATATGGAGGGGAAGGGTTGGGGGTCGTGGTTGGGGAGGGTCGGGTGGGTGTAATGTGTGTGTTGAGGTGGGGTGGGGGTGTAAGTGTTGAGGTGGGGTGCGCGGGAGGGGTAGGGGTGGTGTGGATCTGTGTAGGGTCGGTGGTGGCGTCGGAAGGGGTGGGGTGCATCGCGAGGGGCAGGTGACCTCCATGTGACTTTGTGTGACTTCTTGTGACCTGGTGACTTTGTGTGACCTTGGTGCCTTCTCCGACTGTGTGATCTGGTGACTTTGTGTGAATTTTGTGACCCCATGCGACCTTAGTAACCTCAACATGACCTTGCTGACCTCACATCACATTGATACCCCATTCACCACAAATCGGTGCCTGTGCCGGGGGAGCAGTTCGGGTGGCATGCAACGGGAGGGGGTGGGTTGTGTCGAGGGGTGCAGGGGTGGGGGGTTTGCGTCGGGGGAAGGGTGGGGAGGTGGGCGGGTGTTGTGACCTGTGTGCCTTGGTGACCCAGTGTGACCTTTGCGAACCCAGTGACCTTGGTGACCGCATGTGACCCATGTGAACTTTGGACCCAGCGACCTCATTGACCCCATGTGACCTTGGTGACCCATGTGGCCCTGGGGACCCCACTGTGCTTTGTGACCCCCATATGATCTTTGTGACCCTCTGCGACCCTTCTGCGACCCATGTAAAATCATTTTAAAAGAAACGAAAAAATTTACAATTACTTTTGTTGATGGTCGAAATGGCGGGAGCGGATGATGATGAGGGGGGCTTCACATTGCGGTGAAAACACAGGGATTCCCGAATTAGTGAAAAACAAAACAAGGCTAAAGCTCAGGGAATCCACGTATCGCGGTGAAAACAAGGTGCGCAAAATCAAAAAGTTTGATCAATACGAAAAATACAATAGGCGAAAAAAACCCGGACAAGCACGCTATCAAAATAACCAGACCATTCCATTATTACAAAAATTACGGGACCGTCGTATATTTTTAAAGGGCCATTGCATCAGTTTACCAATTAGGCAGTCCCTTCAGGGTATCCAAGGGCTGCAAAGTACCCACCGGTACCAACCACCAAACCACAGGTTGCCCGAATCCACACGGGCGGTGACCGCTCCTGTTAGAGTGAAAACTCACTATTATATTTAGAAAGTTCACCACCGCATACACAAAAAACATAGGTGTAGTTGCTTGGGGTTGCATTTTAATTAAAAACAGTCTTTCTTTTATGCATATTCATATTTTTACTATTTTAACAACATAAAAATAAAATCACTAGCAAAACTTGGTTCAATTTGATAGTTTATTATAATTGTTTTATAGGGCAGAAAATAATTTTTTAAATCATCCAATTAACACCAGTTTATAGACTAAATAAATTATTACTGATTTCAATTGTGTCTTTGTCAACTTTCCAATTATCACCATTGACTAGTTTAATTTTTAGTATGAAGTGACCCACTTCAACTTTATTATAAGGAGAGCAGATACATTACTTGGTGGGTCAACTAATTAAACTGGGTGGGTCTTTTGGGGGACGTTGGGCAAGACGGGCCAAATAATGGGTGGACCTAATGCCAGTCCACTTCAATGTTATTACCTCCATGCCGCTGGTTCCGTTTTACTTAGTGCATGCTAGCACAGTGGGGTAATCCCAGAACAGCCGTGGTCCGTTTACATAGTTATTGCAAATCGACTTCAAAGATTGGACTATTATCCTGTTGTAAACTGGGTGTATTACTATGTTAACTACAGCACATGAAGTTCCAATCGACTGAATAGGGCTGAATAGAACCTACTACGGGCTTTAAACTTAAGTTTTTTTTAACTTGAAGTTGATGTGGCTAGCCTAATTTATTTCTCTGGATAAACCAAGCTAAGTCATGTGTGGCGCCTTTCCTTCACATGGTCAAAGCTGGAAACGCGCTAGCCAACCCCAAGTTGGGCCAACTAACTGGCTTTTTGATATGTCCCAGAATGCCCGCGAAATCAGTTATCAATTCCATCATCAGCAGTATATATACCGAAGTATAGGGTCGTCGCCGTTAGTATGACAGTCAAGTCCCAATATCTACACGTAAAAGCGCAAGCGTTTGGCACTTTACATGCGCTATGCATAATCGTAGGCCGGCGGGGGCCATCATCAAATTTTGATCCAGAACTTCTCTGCAGTCTACTGTTGCACGAGGTTACGTTTAAGTACAATATTAGCATTGTACTATTGCTGAAGCCCGAATTTCCACAAAATGGTTTTGAACATGTTTGTATTTTCACCCTTCAGTTCCATCGTGCTTCCAACAATAATAATTTGCGATATTTTCGGCTTAGCCAGCAGAACTTTATCGCTTTGTTTACGTTCCAACTTCCAAACATCCACTTCCGCGATCTTAAAATTCCCGGTTCGCGCATGCGCTATGTGTTTGCTCTAGGTTAAGTAACAGCTTGTAGCTAAAGCATTTTTTGTAACAGCGTCTCCTATTGGTTTACGATTACATCTTAAAAGTGAATATTCATTTCTTTTACCTTTTACCTAGGCTAAAATTAACCTATTTTGTGTGTATTCACTTTGTTTGTGCATTCACTTTGTTGCGTTGTTTCAGACGTGTGTGTGTCTCTGCTTTGTGGTTTTGATCGCTTAAATATTATTAGTCCAAGCGCGGGTGTCATTACGTTTGTTGTGTTGTATGGTGGTTGTTGTAACATAATTAGTTTTGTGCACTCAGGATGTTTGGCGTTGTTCAGTCTTAAGATGTGGTGTGTGTCTCAGCTTGTGGTTTTGATGGGATGTGGATATTACACGCACCGAAGCGGAGGTGTCATTACGCCTGTTGTGGTTGTTTGGTGATGTGTGTTTGCTTAGATGTATTCGTACACAGCCCTGGGGTGTTGGAAGATGTGACTCGGTGCTTGCTATACATTTGTTGTGCGGTTTGCATATCAAGGAGCGTGTTTGTTAATATTATTGCGTTTATGTCTTAAATTTGTGCGTGCACAAGCGCAATAGATAATATACGCACAAATGTACACACACACACCACAAACTTATAATGTAAATCTCTAGATTAGACAAACACAATGCTACTACACACAAACAAATATGATAATTAACCTTTACAATATATGTTAGTCACACACCAAACACACCATAACACACACCCGGACACGTGCGCACGCGCACACACCACCACACACATGATAATTCAAATCTTACAAACGGGCGCGTTCCCATATTATATGTATGTATGTATGTGTGTATGTATGTATGTATGTGTGTATGTGGTGTATGTGTGTATGTGTGTATGGTGTAGTGTGTGTATGTGTGTGTATGTGTGGATGTGTGTATGGGTGTATGTGTGTGTATGTGTGTGTTGTGTGTCGTGTGTGTGTGTATGCTATGTTTTTGCGCAATAAATCTACTTTAATTCAATCTTATCAAAAACCCAGCATTGGAATAATCGCATCACCAGGTTTAAGACAAAGATTTCTCAAGGCAGAATTTTGAACACGCCTTGCATCGATTTCCAAATCTCGAACCATTATCTCACCAATATTGCACTTCCCCCAATGATAAATCTGGTCAAGTTCATCCTTAAGACACGTCTGCACCGCTATTCTCCTCGTGTTTATCCCAAGTCATGTTACTTTGTAACAACCCATTTGAACAATGCTTCTCTGTCCAATGGTTGCATGATTTTCAATGACATGTATACCAACGTCACGGGGACCAGGATCGTAAACATATTCATTATCAACTTTTTACTATTACCCGTCCAGTTCACTGTAGTATTGTTAAACCGGTTAATTAAAGACCTTGAATGCCATCAACACAACTGTATACTATGTTTATTCACAAGAAACCGGAACTACTTACTCATTCTCGGATGATCATTTGAAAAAGGCTTTAATTTGTTGAGGTTGAGGTTTCTTCGCCGTATGACGCTTTTGTTGACCAATGTGATAAATACCAAATTTAGTATTACAGGCCTTATGTGAACTCATTTCAATCTCGACACGACATACTCATGCAAAATCGTCATTCATTTTATAGGGTTCTACAGGGTGTGTCAAAAAATGTGGTTGCCCGGGTTAAAAATACCTTGGTGTTTGACACCCGGAGGAGCAAAGCCAATGCCAAGTATTGAGCATCAGCGATGCCATTGGCTCAAAACATTGGTGTGGCAAATGCGTGTTTGTAGGTGCGGTCAATGCACAGCAGCTTCTGAATTTATTTTCGCCCCTCCATTTTGCCATTTGCTTGGCCTAGAGGTATGCTTTTCACCATATTTCAGTCTTATGCATTATAGTACCTCGTGGTTTCCTTGTTCCTCACCGTTTGCTTGTAATTCAGATATAGAACTTGTCGCCTGCTTTGCAGAGCTATGTGGCGTCTTGTATTTTGTATGAAGTGAAGTCTAATAAAATTACTTGAAATTAGGTATGTATGTTGTATGTAGTTGAGTGTTGTATGTATGTCATGTGTGTAGTATGTATGTATGTATGTAGCGTGTCGTGTAGATGGAGTATGTTGTAGTATGTATGTATGAATGTATGTATGTATGTATGTATGTTGTATGTATGCATGCATGGCATGCGTGTAGGTATGGCGGTGGAAGGGAAGGAAAACACTCAAACACCCATAAACACGTCGACTACTCGACCATTTCCGATTCTTGTTTTGCCGTTCAATGGCAAAGATGGATCGACACCCACCATCAAGCGTGTGAAACGAAAGTGGCATTAATTACAAGGATGTACCGTGGTCTATTTTTGCATTTGAAACTAGGAATAGAAGCCTTGTTAGATGGATTCAAGAACCATTGATGGTTTCACTTACCAATCCCGTCAAGCTTACGTTGACGATACGCCTGTGTACGCGTGACCCAACAAATATCGAAATGGGCGAAAAGAGTTGAAAAATTTGTAACTGGGCAGGCCGACTAGATATCAAGCTCAGAAATCGATTTGTTGTATGGGCGTCGTTCTGGAAACAATTGGTACAAGCGTGGTCAGCCTGACCAGATACTATCACCTACAAGGTAACCCGGTTGAAAAATACAATCGTGATAGGTCTTACGACTACTTAGGATCCAAAAAATTAACATGACGGTGATGGAACTAATCAAGTGAGTGTGAATTAGTAAAAAGTTTAAGAACTGTTACAAAAACTTGACATTGCTCCTTGGGCAAATGCTATAAACTTCAAGCCATTAATTATCTTTGCCTACTACCAACAGTTGAGGGCTTTTTCGGCATACTTCCAACTAAAGCTTTGACAGCGATGGAAGATCTGATTGTCAAATATATCAGATCAGGTTGGGCCACATACCAATTCCAATCGCAAGTATGTTTTTGTCCCGAAGGCAACCGGGGGTGTTTAGGAATTCGAAAACCATCAACTATTATTTGCTAGGAGAGATTCCTGTTTTCTTTCAGATGTTGAATTTCAAGACGGAATTGGTCCGAAAGAACGGCCCGAAAAATCCTCAAACTACATATGCAGAAAAGGAAAGTAAAAGAAACTGATCAAAAACATAACTGCAGGATATGAAATCGACCAGAGTGGACTAATTGTTAATAAGAAACACAAAACATGTTTGAGTAAATATTCATGGCTCGAACCTAACAACAGTATTTGCTCTAAACTTGAGATTTTCTTAATTACGGTGAAAAGATTATGCCATAAAGGCTGGGTGACGATACATAAGGGTCATAAAAAAGCATACCATTTTATTATCGAAAGGCAGGCAGAATTGGAACTGAAAGAACTGGAAAGAACTTGGAATCAAAAGGGAAGACTTGCGACCTAGAGGCAAGACAGGATCTATGGTGTTCAATGGAAACCTGAAGAACCGGGACTAAGTGAGACGTCATCAAGTCATCACTAAGCGGGCTACAGTTCGCTAAACTAAATCCTTGCTTAATGTCATGTATCCGCAGGTAAGCAAGTCTTGCCTCTCTGTTCATAATCTTATGACACAATTCGATGTGGCAAATGGCTGCAGCAATTTCGGGATATTATATTGCGAGGCATAATAGACTGGTAAAACTTACAAAAAGAGATATCGAAATACAAACTTCTATGAAAATTTACACAAAAGACCATTTCGAGTGATCTTATAACAAATGACGATGAGGAGATTCAGGAGAGCAATTGTGTCAATATATTTCAGGTCATACAAGCAAGGAAACCCGATCTATTCATCATTGATTACGAGAATATGAAGTGCTTATAGTTGAAATAATTCTTGTCCCTTTGACCGCTTTCATTGAGTGGACTGTTATATGGCTCTAAGATTCAAACACGTATCAGCCCCTTTGCAATCTGCCTTACTATTTGACGGATTAGCTGCAAAAATCATCGTCTTTGTGTCGGATCACTCGGTCGTGTCCATTATCGATTTCGTAGGGGATTGAAAATCCTTGGTCTCCCAAACGTACGTTGCTAAAGGCTTTGTTGCCGAGTATTACTCTGTTAGCGTAATGATTGGCACAAAAAGTTTTTTTTTTCTAATAGGAAAATAGACCACAAACTCCCGAGAAAATAATTTTTTTAGCTTGCTCGACCGTTTTTTAATGGAATATCATGTTGTCATAATTATTCAATTAATGTGTTTTTGCCGTTTCGGTGGCGCTCATGATGATTTATCATGAATAAAGATGTGAAATATATTATGTATGTAGTATGTATGTATGTATGTATGTATGTATGTATTGGATTATGTATGTATGTATGTATGGAGTATGTATGTATGTATTTATGTATGTATGTATGTATGTATGTATGCATGCATGCATGCGTGTAGGTTTTTTTTTTTTTTATGGCGGGGAAAAACCCTCAAACACCCATAACAAGTCGACCCTACTTCTGACTCTTCCCGTAAGCATCGCTATACAAAGTCTAGAGCACAATAGTGCTCAATCTTATTGTATCTGACGCAAGCAAAACATTCATGGTTTTGTATAACATTTGTTACGTTTGTTAGACTGAAGGGGGACTGCATCAATCAGGAGCTTGCAGCAGCCGTAGAGAAGGCAACATGCGTGACATTTACCAAATGAGAAGATGACGTACGTGTGCATCCAAGATCTCGTTCCACGAGACAATCCAATCAGATGTTTTTCAAACCAAATAAAGATCAAAAATTCAGTCCACGAATACTTTAGTAAAACAAGGAGATAATTAATAGTTAGTTAAATTGCAGTCAAATTCACGTAGTGTGGGGCCCTGCAAGCGGAAAATGCGGAGCATATAACCGGGGAAGGCATCGGCCACGCTGAGTGTCGGTCTTCGGCTGTTGACAAGGTTTGACTCCTTGCAATATTGGACGCAACGAGGTCGGCACGTGCGCGTAATACAACTGTTAGTGGAAGATTGAAGGGTTGTTTAAGAAAATACAAAATTACGATTTTTCTTTGCCAATAATGACAAAGGCAGATATAATAATTGTTATTTGATATATGTCGCGTTTGCCATGATAACAAAGGCTATTTATAAGAGATAACTCAAGAGGCGACCCGCGTAAGGGCGGGAAGCTTATTGTCAAACAGGCAGGCAACAGTTGATATGGGAGGTTTTTGTTTTTACAATCTTGTGATTGAAAAAAACCAACCGTTAGGCTAGCTAATCAAAGGGAAAGGAGGGAGGAAAAACAAAACGCGGATGACGTACATGCGGCACATGAAGAAGACTAAACATATAGGTCAACCTTGTTTGTGGGTCTTATTACCACTCAACTGTTGCAGTTTATATATCAAGTTATCTCAAGTTAGTTATTATTTTTTTTTTTTTGACTTTGTAGCGCTTTTTAAAAGAAAAAAGAAAATGTTGGCTTACCAAATAGATGTGCCTTTTCAGGGAAGCAGATATTCAATTTAAAAAAGTAGGGTTTTCGGCAGAAGTTTAGACAACATGATTATTGTGTGTTTATGTTTTGTTGTTTTTTGTTTTGTTTTTGGTTTTTAGTGCAATTCAAAATTTGATATTTCATTTGATGTATAATGAGTTCCGGGCCGAGTCCCAAAAGTCAGAAACAATACAAAAAAACCGATTTTTACCTGTATGTCGGGTTAATTAAGCGTCGGTGTGACCGACCTGAATATTATATGATTGTTGGATTAATTAAATCATGTACAATCAAAAATTATACAAATACATTTAGAGTGAAGAACTGGAAAATAATAAACTAGTTGTGGGCAATAAGCATGACTGATTGACAAGTTCTTAGTGGACAGGTTGTGAGAACTTCCTGAGAAGAACATGTCAGAGATGTTCGCAGTCAGAGAATAACAGGAGCACAGTGTCTTATCTCCGCATATTATAAGAACTATACAGAGTGTCTTGTTTAATATAGAAATTCCAACTTGTCTTCGCATGTTTGTTGACCTATGGGGAAGTTGCTAAGGACAAAATTATGTTGCAAGTTCATTTTTCCAACCCAGTTGACAAGAAGGATTTCACCATGTGTAGACCTCTTCAAACAGAAGGTGGCTAACTTGCATAAACATTTTGATGTCCAAAATCTTATGTTTATTTATATATTGGGGAAAAGTCACCTGAATCGTCAGGCTTGCACAAACTGTTGTTTGTTTTGTTGTTTTTGGAAAAACAAAGGTTACCGTTAGAATACCAGTAGGATTTTGTATTTACCAGTGATAACTCTACAAAGAGTTCACTTTCAACGCACTGAGTACGTTGACTATTATACCCAAGCGGCAGTTTATACTTCCCCTATTTTACTTCTTTTACCTGTTCCTCCAGTATTTCTCCAAGTCTATTACAAGTTTACGAATTAATCGGCTGTGGTCTAGCGAAAAAGGACTTTGCGATAACGCGAAATTAGTGAATGACTGAAGAATTGTATCGCCAAGATTGGAAACCTAATTCTGCAGGACACTGGTGCGGTTGATTCATATGAGAACCAAGGTTCAAGGGGTCAATGGCAAAGGTCAAAGGTCATCAGAGGTAAAAATATAAATAGATGGTGGAACGCGACAAGCGTCGAGGCGTACTTGATGAAATCGTATCTTGTGTTCATCCAATCGAATCGTGGCAAATGAATAATTGACTGTTAACCCCCCCTGCGGCCACTATTTGCCTATCTATCGGCACTATCCAATCACATGTTTGATTGCGTCACTTGGAAGGCAATATCATGTGATGAGCAAATCAGAAATACTATAAGAATGTTGATATGAGTTACACAGAGATATAGAAGCCTTATTTGATTGGCGGAGGATTATGCGGGCCATCTCATGTTCTGTCTGTAAATGAGCGACAGACTGTATCATAGCAAGGTGTTGAGAGTTTGACCACCAATCATGCCTGGAGCATGGGTTGTGACAACCGTTCCAGAGCGGAGCTAGTCATTATAGTGATTGCTGACCCACAATAGCAGTAGCGATTTATTCCGTGACAATGTTATCAAGCGATTAGAATTGCAAATCTGGCACAACCAATCCTAGACGCATAAACACCACCGGCTGACTATGTTTTCAGTTTCTGTAGACTTATGGACAACCATCTTTTTCACTTCATGCGGGGACAATTGATTATTAATTATTAAGTAACATATACACATGTTGAACTAAAAGGAATTTTATTATGGGAATAATTTTGGAAAAAAAAAATAAAGATTTGCGGACGCACGGCAATTGATTGGTTTATTATTTTGACTTCGCGGGACCAGTAAGGTAAAAAGACGTATGTTATCACTACATTGGAATAAAACAACGATTATCGTCATCGTACGTCGGTTTTGAATCAGTAGGGAATAAAGGGAAAAAAGGTGGTAAATTTTGTACTGTTTAGACATACTAAACGGTGTCTGTTGGAAAAAAAATAATAGCACTTTTGGCAGGAGGGTCATGTACAGAACCTTGATTTAACATAGTCGGATTATATATATCGGTCGCCCTTGAAGAGCCAAACTGAGACTGACTACCTGACACGTGATACCAACTATTAATCTCTCGTTACCGTTTATAATACCATACGGACAAAGCCGCAAGATTTCTGTATCTCCGTTGTCACAGCGTATCGATCAAAGATATGAGGACTATTGACCTGTGGTTCTTCGTAGTAAAGGACTATTTTCAATGATTTGAAGGCGTAGTAAAGATATTTCAATGCCAGTTCAAGTCATAGTGTGTGGTACTTTCAATGACGTACTTTTGGCATCTACAGGTACCCGATCGGGTAGTAAGCTATCTTAAATTGTTCGTTCAAAATGTTCAAAATCAATCAATGCAAAATAATGTTCTTAGTGATAGCCATGAAACGGTAATAGTAGCAGTGTCATGTCACGCTGAATTGAAAACAGTAACATCAATGGTAAGCTTATACTGCCTCGAGGTGACACCATCACCATGTGACTGGTTCATATCAACGCAAAGACTGGATGGACCGCATTGACTTCTAAACTCGATCCCCATTTCCTGATCCATAATAAATGTAATACTCAGTACATTTGTAGCTGTGCTTAAATTACCCAACAGTTCTTAGGCCCCAGGCCCACGTCAGTTGCCACTGATTTCATCGTCACTGCTATTTAAAGTTCACATCACTCATGCTTCTGTTAAATTACCTGTGCATACCTCAAACTCCAGAAACTTCCCCTGCCAAAGTAATCTCTATCAAACATAAATACCCTTACCATACTCGCCCATGGGGCTACAGAGCTATGCTCTCTGTAGCCATGCGCACCGAACTCTAATATCAAACTGCCCCTATTATACTTATTTTCAACTCCACCCCCACCCAAACCATTGCCTCCTGATGGTCTTGTGTTAGGTAGATAACCTCCTGATACAGTGGTCTGGTTGAATCTCACTAGTTTTCTTTTAAAATATATAAAATTTTATTATTTTTTCAGGTGAGAGGAAAATTTTAACGAGGCCAAAAAAGATAAAGAAAAATAATAGCGGCCCTTTGAGGTTATTATGGGAGACCTGCTCCTGGAGCAATGGGTGGTGGTCAAAACTAATCCAACCGCGTGCCTGTATCATAGGCGTAGTGCCCAGGGTACAACAAAATTCAATAAGCTCTTTGACAACAAACGCTTCCTCGCTTAATTGGGGAAACAATCTTTTGCTAATCCGGAACTCGAAAAAAATATAAAATCATGTATTTTATCTTTGTTAATCCATGTACTATAGTATATTTCCAATTGATAGTAGAGATAGTTAATGGGCGGAGGTTGGACTTCGTCCATTACTCCAAAATAGGGACAGAATACCCAAATCTTTCGGGGTTTCTTCCCATACAAAGAGATCGAATGAAAGAATCTGGCCAACTACAAATAAGTTACGTTGTTGCGTCCAGTCAATCTTTGTATTTTCCTCTGTGAATGCCTAGTGTGTCACCCAAGATTGTTTTAAATATTGCCTACAACAACCTATCATAAATTTTAGAAGGCTTCAGTCACTGTGTGTGACACCAAAGCAGAACTTTTAACTCACTCTTCATAAGTCAGCAGCTGTCAAGCTTCACCCTGCTTTCACTGAACTATCCTGGATTTGGTCTGGCGTTTTTGTCTTTGAGTATCTAGGGTTTTATGCTTTGACTAATGATTGGGAGTGTCTGTGAATTGGCTCAACCGCTCAGGTTTTGGCTTAGCATGGCTAAGCGCACATCAAAGACCACAAATACACGGACTAAGTTTTTACATAACTAATCCCTCAATTCATACCTCCACCTACAAAAATTAGAGGCTATTCCACTATCAACTGGAATCCATGAGTGCATGGTTTTGGGGTGTATAATAACTAATAGGGCTTTTTGATATTAGAGTGTATCAATGCGCATGGCTACAGAGCGCATAGCTC
>JAMKCH010037138.1:0-15021 GCA_023653785.1 Ophioderma brevispina
GGAAAATTGGTCACCAGCACGTGAAGTTTGCGTAAAGAACTTGCTTTTCATTTGTGCGTTTGTAACGACGACCCAGCTGCTAAGCGCGCTTGTACCTAAGAGCAAACAATCAGATTTTGTGCATCCCTTAGTAACAAATCAAGCTGCAAACCTCCATAAAATGTCAACTCATTTATTTTTTGTACACTCTCATAATAATATTTTAATGCACAACAGTTATGGTCAACTGTGTACTTCTTCTTCTTTCATGTAACCTCGTCTTCAACCCTCAAAGCCACTAACGCGATGATTGTCTTTTTTAAGACTATTCTTGTTATTTCTGAATTTGTTCTGTGGTTTGTGTTTTTTCCGTTGGCAATAACGAATAATGTTGAGTTAATTGTTTTTGTATTGTTTTGTATTGTTGTTTTTTTGGTTCTGGTGTGTTTTTCTTCAGGTCGGTTTTAGAGGCGTGGCTTGTGTTTGATTGACTTGGAAATTTCTGTTGTCATCCGGGCTGTTTATGGTTACGATTTTTTAGGTCTTCTTTTGTTAAGGGGAATGATTCGTTGTAATGCTTGTATAAAGTTGTAATGAAAAAGTTTTGCTGTACGCTATGTTAGGGTCATTTTCTGTGAGTATTTTCCCATGATTCAGTGTTGAGTCTAAGGTTAAATGTGCGAATGTTGTATCTATGAAGTCACGTTAAGTGATTGTTGTTTTGTGTCATGCTTATGCTTAAAATGATGTAATGAGGAATAAATGGGGAAGTGATCTGTAGTGGCCAGTGACAAATATCCCTGGTGTTGGAGTCTGTGTCAGTGGAGTTTGTGATAAGGTTATCAATGTGCGTGGCTGTGTTATGCGGAATTCTTGTAGTGTCTGCTGTTTAAAGTTAATTTTAGGGATTAAGAGTTTGCAAGTGATGTGTTAATAAAGTCAGTAATGTGTGGATGAGTGGAATAATTGAGAAGATTGAACATTAAAGTTCAACCGACATATAGACATCAACGGTAGTTTTATTTAGTTCAGTGAGAAAGCTGCTCGCAGCTATTGTTAAAATTTTGGTTGTGTGTTCATTCATGCAGTCTGTAAAGAACTCCGACAGTTTATGTGTTTTGGGTCTATTTGTTTGTTTAATGGGAGTTCGATGAAAAGTGAGTCCAATTCTGGTTCTGGTGTTGTGTCGATGGAATTTTTGTATGAGAGGTGATTTTTTATGTAAAACAACTAAACTCCCCCTTCCTCTGCCAGTGAGTGCTCTGGAATGTACGTGTATCCATTAAATTGAGGTGGTTACTTGGTGTTAGTAAGCCAATGTTTCTTCTGAAAATGCTAATACAGAGAAAGAGGGGTTGAGGTGATCAAGGTATTTAGTGATTTCTTCATATGATTTTGGATACTACGGGATACGGCAATTGAATGGAATATGGAAAATGAGTCGTTGCTTGATGGGTTTATTAGTGTGTTAAAGATGTCGTCAGTGTGATAGCAGAGTCAGAACCAGAGTTATTGTGGTGTGGTGAAGGATGGGTGGTCACATGTTTGAAATATGGGGTCTGTGATTAACGTATTGAATGCAAAAGCGAAGTAAGTTTGATGATGTTCAATTTAGTGTTTGGTGAAAAATTCATTTAATGATGCGCGAACGGCTTCGTCATGAAGCTTTGTGGTTAAAGGCGTTCGTATATGCAGGCATGGCATACTGAAAGAATAGGTCAAATGAAAAGAATATAGCGAGGAGCGAGGGGTTATAAGAGAGAAAAAGAAGAGAGAGAATGAGAGAGAGAGATAGAGAGAGAGAGAAGAGAAAGTGTGTTTAGAGAGAGAGAGAGAGGGGGAAAACTTGAGAGATGGTGGATGAGGTCGTTGAAAAGAAGAAAGTTAGAAGAGAGCAAATGAGAACCGGGTATATAAAAAGTGAAACCGTTACTGTAGACAAGATGTGTTGACAAGTTAGACAAGACTAAAGCAATAAAGACAAGGACCGAGTAAAAAAACGAATAAGGGGCTAGAAATACCATTACTAAGGGATTATTTATAACAAAACTTAGTACAGCAAGATTTAGCAAGAAATTAAACTTAATAATGAACAGAAACAGAAAAATCTTAAGTATTTACCCCAAAAAAAAAAGGGAGATAAGGTTAAAAGCAAAAAAAAATTTTATCTACAGAACAAGGTAATTTTAAGATAACCAGTTTATGTTACTATATACTGTAAACCAAAATACCAAAACCAATTGAATGTAATTCAGAGACGTTATCGTTAATAGTTGACCACCAGCCATGATGGAAAATGCTATAGATATTGATCGATCTCGGGACTGGCTGTTTTGTTCCCCGCGAGATTTGAAAATTGCTATTGTTATTGCAAATATTTACAGGAGGTAATAGCAAAAAATTGTTATTTCTTATTTATGCATACCAAAACGATGATTTTTAAGTTATCCAAATTGGATTGTCCCTTTACAGAAAACAATAAAGGCACTTATAAACTTATTGAGTTATTCCCAAGTGGCTAATAAATCTTGCTATTGTTACACGATGGGTGTACAGGATGGATTACAGTAACAATAGCACTGTCTGTTTTTCGCCCTCCAGAAAACCACTTTCCCAAAAAAACCCCCAAATTTGTTTAAATCATGTACAAATATTATAACATGATATTTAATCAAACAATAATGGAATTTTCTTTACAAATATGCTTGAATCATTTTTAGACCGTTGTTTTGACTGGTAGATTTTTTCCGTCAAAATTGTACGGAAATATTAAAGTAAATGTTTATGAAAATTGTCAAAGTGTTTTGAGAACACATTCAAATTATCTTCAATATATGTATACAGGTATCAAAAATATTAACACAATACATTAGGGACTTCCAGTAATTTAGTAAAAATATGGGACATTAAGAAAAAGTGCTAATGTTATAGTACCCATTATTGTTGCTTTCTGTCAAACAATTCAAGGGGTCCGTTGTTTGACTTTTATCGTACGTGCTTGTTTTCACTCGGCTATTATCATCGTTCAAGATTATAGAATTTCTAATTATTTTGATTAGAGTTCTATTCATTTACGATGGTGTGACCCTTCGAAATTGGGGCCACAGATGGTAATTCTCACGCCTAGATAGCGAGAGTCCGGGTTCGAGACCGTGTATTTTTTCGTCCTTTTTTAATTCTGTGCTCGCCAGGTTTCTCCGATCTTCTATTAATAATATTTATCAAGTTACTTTCTCGGTTGTATCATTTACTTGATCCTCATCGGTGCTTGGATTGAGTTTCGCATCGTCATATATTCTGCTTGAAATCATGCCCATAGGCCCCACCCTTCTAAAAAAAACCAAATTATTTGACAAGGATATTAGATTTTTAGTGTATTTGTGTGGTGTTTTTGTACTCCGCAGTAGATCATAAGGATGTGTGAGAAATAGTGACCATATTAATATTGACCTTTATTTTTTATATTTGAGAAAATATTCACTATGAGAGCAGTCATGGGAACACTGTACTTCATGTCACCCGTCCCGGCTTTTTCTTTTTCCTTCCCGCTGTGGATAGGTGTGTTTACATGTACTACCTTCGTGCTTCTGTTAGTTGTAAACACGGATACTATACTAGTTTCTATTTAACTACCAACATCAAAGGATTGTATCTAATGTCAGCATCGCTGTGCATTAATGTGATTTAAGTCCTTCCTTTAGTTCAATGGTTTGATTGATTGATAGATGTAGTTCATGGTTTAGTTGTTTGCTGTAGAATCTCGTATGATTTGCTTCTTTCTGACCCCTTTTAAGTATTATATCATAGTATTATTCTATCCACATGTACTTTCTGTGAAAGGACCTATTACAAACTCGGCTACTGGTGTAGAAGGTAGTGCTCCAAGCTCAAATTACTTATGGACTGATCACAGCAATCATGACCATCGTGGCTAAATTCCTAAATATTTACAGTCATAGATGAAACTGGAGCTCGCAATATATTTGCTGGACTTCATGCTCTAATATTCGTTGCTCGAAAACTACCACCAGAAACTCGAAAAGTAGGAGAGAAATCGTAAAAAATATGTAAAGGACATTGGAATTTGAAACCGGTAAGAATCACTAACAGCTTACCATAGGAAGAGGAACGGAAATCATCAACTTCACTGCTACTACTCCGAATGTTTTAAATTAAGAGTGTGATACATACTACAATACAATCACCAATGTTTTCCCAAATTGACTATGACGAACTTCTCCGCACACGCAAGTTGTTCACATGGAATTAAATCCATCTCTTTTACTAACCATACGCTGTTGGTACTGAATGTCATTCCATGGTATCATCAGAACAACCAACATATCCAGGTCTAAACAGAGTTGGGGCCCTTTTTGTGATCGACGTACCTGCAACAAGTTCTATTCTTATAGACCAATACAAAGAAAGACCATTTTTTATTATCCACATTTTTATGATCACATTTGTTCATATTACTTCATCAACGGTATTTTCGGTTAACTATCTCAAAGCAATTTACATATAATATTGTTTATAAGTGGCGTCTCTTTCATTCCCAAGCAGGACATATACACACTCAACAGGGATGATCCAACAAACTTGTAATATATCTGAAATGTGGCAATTTCGGAGTATCAATAATACAACATGGGGCAGTCTTAAATGAAAGACATATCGAAGAGGTGTTGTTTTTTAAAATAATGGGCCTTGGTGGGCCCTTGTTCAATTTTAATAGCGTTACAATTTGCTCAATGCTACAAATCTGCATCGTCATATTGACGACATGTCAATCGGAAAGACTGAGAGCGTAGTATTCGCAAGACGTTTCCTTTTCTGTATTGTTTTGGTTATTTATCACGGGGGCAATGGCTTTCAACCACATGATATGGAGATTCCATCAAGGAGGAAAATAAGGCCATTGGATTGAAATCTGAATGAAGACAACCTGGCCTGACCGAGAAGACTACAAGAGTACATGCAACTTTTATGATAACCGACCCGAAGCGGATATGATGAGATGAGGATATGGAAAATCCACGCCCAGTAATCTATCAGGGTGCACACATAATGTTACAGACCAATCTTATCATCCATATCCATCCGCTCTAAACACAAAATAGATGCTACCAAGAACCCCATTTCACCTCCCGGACACTATCCATCCACTGACCAAACAAATCAAGGAAGCGAACAACTCGAATCTGCGCTGATAGTTGTGATTGATCAGGACTGGGTATTTGCAGAAAACTCTCGAGACCGCCGGGGGGGGGGGGGGGTCTCACCCCTAATTCCACAAACAGGGCAAAAGTCCCCTTTTTCTTGAAATTCTTGATAAAAAAGGTCAACATTTAGAGAAAACTTGACAGGAGTCGACTTTGTTTGTAATGATAGAGTTCAATAGTGCCAAAAATGCCATTTTTACAAAAAAGAGTCCCCTTTTTCGATGATTAACATTCATTAGAAACTAGTTCTCTATTATTAATCTCCTTCTATGATAGAGGCGCGCTATTAGCGCTAATAACGATAATTAAGCATTCATTTGAGCACCATTTCGCTAAATTGTTGGCATAAGTACATTTTATCCCTGCTCGCACGTACTTTATTATTCCGTTATGCGCTATTAGCGCTAATGGGCCTGGACCTCTAGTTAGTGTACATTTCCTTAGCCTGGCCATACCTGCCCTTCAGAACAACCCAAGCTTACAAACTACAAAATATCGGGCCTATACAATTATCTGTATTGTAATTGCATTCATGTACTCTGCATCCTTTTACTTGGAAGATCTGAAAGGATACATAAGTCCATTCAACATAAATGTGCCTTTCTGTTAAAGGACCCTATTACAAACTCGCTACTGTGTAGAAGAGATTAGAAAGGGAGTGCCCAACTCAAATGAATTTATGGACTGATTACAGAGTCCATCGTGCTAAATTACTAAGCTCGCGATAGATTTGCTGGACTCATAATCTCATACTCGTTGCCTCGAAAACACCACAACCCGAACAAAAATGGAGAATATCACTAATGTTTACAGGCATTGGATTGGAGACCGTCATAATAATAAAGCTTACCATATAGGAGAGGACGAAATATCAACTTCACACGCACTCTCCGGATATGTAATTAAGCGTGGGATACTATATTGAACTACCACCACAATGTTTCCCAAATTGACTATGACGAACTTCTCCGCACGACACATAGTTCACATGGAATTAAATCATCATCTTATTACCACATTACGCTGTTTGTACTGAATGTCTCAAAATTTATTATCATAGAAACAGAACCAACATTATCCAATGGTCTACACAGAGTTGGGGCCCCCTTGTGGGAGCGATGTACACAGCAACCAAATAAAACTTGTATACTTAAAGTGAAATACTAAGTATCACATCGGACAACATGGCATCTTTTTTCAAAAAAAATTTGAAAAAAAAGAAGGAGTCGCGGGGTGTGGCTTTTATGGGCCTTGGTTCAATTTTATAAGCGTTATAATCTGCTCAATTCTACTAATCTGCATTGTCATATTGTCGAACATTGTCCTCGAGGACATTGAGAGCGGATGTCGCAAGACAAGACGTTTCCTTTTCTGGATTGTTTGGTTATCATTGAGGGCCAATGGCTTTCTACCACATGATATCAAGAATTCCATCAAATGAAACTAATCCATTAGATAAAAAATGAATGAAGCAACCCTTGGTCAGTGCAGAAAGACTACAAGAGAATACATTGCAACTTTATGACACACGGCCCGAAGAGGATAGGTGAGATTGAGATATGGAAAGTCACGCCCGGTAATCTTTCCCCCGCATCTCCCGAGTAGAGCTCCAAACCCCAACGCCCATTTCACCGCCTGGCACTAGCTCATCCACGAACAACAAAATCAGAGGAACGCGATCAACTCAAATCTACCTGAAAGTTGTGGTTGATCAGACTGTGTATTTCAGAGCAGAGAACCTCAAGTACGGCGGGGTCCACCCCCCTCTCCGAAAAGGGAAAAACGTCCCCTATTTTCTTGCTATTCTTGATTAAAAGGGTCCAAAATTTAGAAAAATTGACAGGAAAGTCATTCTTTGGTAATGAAGAGTTTTAAAATAGTCCCAAAACAATGACATTTTACAGAAGGGTGCATTTGAATACACAATGGTCAAGGAGCATATGGCAAAAATTTGCTCCTGGAGCATTGGAGAAATAATTCTCAGTCTATTGTCCCAGGACCATATTTTGCCATATGGGTCCTGGAGCATATGCATTAAAATTTTGACTGAATTCGCTATGTAGAGCACGTTAAGAAATAGACCGTTGCCAGGTAACTGGCCTCACGCTACTTTGGTTCTAGCCACTGATCAACATTGATTCACAACACAAATCCCTATGGGCAAATCATATATCGGAACAGGTGCATGACCAAGGCTTGAACCATACCAATGGATACTAACTGCACTACATCAGTGATTATTTCTCCCGATTACTTATGCTCCAGAGCCTGGAGCATATTTCTGGGCCAAAATCTCATAGAACCGTCTGGCTATAAGAGTGTTCCAGAGATACCTTGAAGTGAGAACAATTTCGGAGTAGCCAACATAAAATACCTTTTGTTTTTCTTCGAATTTTAGTGTGGTTTGGAGTTCTATTTTGTTTTTGCTTTGGTGTTCTTGTACTCTCCGGCAGTAGATCAACATAATAAAGATGTGTTAGAATAAATTGGGAAAATATTTGGACATTTTATTCATTAATTTACATTTGAGGAACTAAAAGATATGTTCACTGTGGGTGAGAGCCAGTCCCAGGAACACTGTCTTCCTGTCACCGCTTTTCCCGCTGTGGCTAGGTGGTTCTAATGTTACTTCCTTCCTGCGTTCTGTTTATTGTAAACACGGATACTATACTAGTTACTATTTAACTAGCAAACCAAATCAAAGGATTGCATTTTATGTCAGCATCACTATCGTTTGTGCATTATGTGATTTCATGTTTATATTTGCTGTAGTTTCGTTTATATGACTCTTTTATAAAACGCTTTCGTATGACCCTTAAATTATTAATCCTCATAGTAACTTTTACCATGTAAAAGCACAATATGGAAGTGTTTTGGAAAAATTCTGAAATAGTTCGAGTGTTTTGGGGGCGCCAGTTATTTTTGTCTGATTATCATTTTATGTATTGAAAAAGCTGCTGTCACTCACACACACACACACACACACACACAGCTTATCGTTAATCATAAATAAAAAATGCAATACAACAAAGTGTTACATTTGCATAATTTGGATGCAATTGTAAGAAGACCTCTGTTGATTTTGTGCATGTAACGTTGAACTTATATCGGAAGTCAGGAATGCCATTCATAAGCTAAGGAACAACAAGGCCCCGGCATTGATGACATCCCAAGTGAGCTGCTCAAAGATATTGATGAGGCTGGAATAAACATCATCCATAGGTTATGCAATAAAGTATGGCATTCCAAAACTTGGCCTGAGGACTGGAAAAAAATCAGTTTTTCTCACCTTGCCCAAAAAGGGGGACATCAGTGATTGTAAAAACAGCTAAAAACAATAGGACTATAGCGCTCATTCCTCATGCAAGTAAAATTCTGCCGCACATCCTGAATTAGAGATTAAGACCTCACCTGGAGAGGGAACTACCGTCAGAACAGGCAGGTTTTCGTAGGGGTCGTGGTACCAGGGACCACATTGCTAACATGAGGCAAATCATTAGCAAATGTAAGGAGTACAGAAGAAAGCTGTACCTATGCTTCATCGATTACTCAAAGGCTTTTGATTGCGTTCGACACAGTTCACTCTGGAATGCTCTCCTTGCACTTGGAGTCCCAGGTCATCTAGTACAGCTTGTGAAAAATTTGTATGATGGCCAGCTTGCATGTGTTCGCACATAAGTATGGTGATAGCCGATTGGTTTTCAGTCTGGGTCAAGGTGTACGTCAAGGGTGTATTCTATCACCAACATTGTTCAACCTATATGCCCGAGGATAGTACCAGACAACATTGGATGATGGAATGGTGGCATCTCAGTGGTGGCAGGCAGATTAACACATGTGTGATATCAGATGATACAACACTGCTAGCTAACAATTTAGACGAAATGTCTGCATTATTGAGAAGAGTTAAGGCTACATGTAAGTGAAGCCAATGGGTTGAATCTCGAATGTGGCCAAAACAATTCATGGTAATTGGTGATAACACTTCAACACTCCTTGGGGATGGTCAGATGTTGACCAACTCAGAATTCAACTTTCTTGGAGCTTTAATCACAACAGAACGGTGGATGTAGCACATGAGATCAGGAGGCCTGGCTATGGCAAGATCAGCAATGGCCAAACTTTCAAACATCTGGAAAGACAGAGGCTACCAAAAATACTAATCCGTTTGTTTCAAAGCCTTGATTTTCCCGTCGCTACTTATGCCTGTGAATCATGGGCTCTTCTGACAAAGGCGTATTGTATGAAAATCAAGGCATTTGAAATGTGGTGTTATCGCAGAATGCTTAGGATCTCATGGAAGATGAAAAGATCTAATGACAGTGTGCTGGAAGAATTAAACTCAAGAAAAGGTTACTTGGAAAAATCAACGCTCAAAACTTTTCCTATTTTGGGTCATATCACCAGCAAACAGGATGACTGCCTGGAGAGTTATTTGCAAGGGCAAGATAGAAGGCAAGCGTAGGCAAGGACGTCCCAAATTAAGATGGATGGATAGAATTAAAATCCTGGGTCACGTGTCCCAACTCAAAAGGATCTAATCAGCTTGATGCCGATAGGCATAAGTGGCGGGCCATCATCGAGGTCACGAGCTGTCAGTCATGACACGGATGTCGTACCAAGCAAACCAACGTTTGAATTAATGGCGCATGGCATTTGGGTACATTGATTTAAACACCTAAGGGTTAACTTAACATAAGACCTCTTGTTGTCACACACCAATTTCCACTATTAACATAACATGGTATATAAAATTTTACCACATGGTTCGAAAACAGCGCAAGACCGGAAAGACGCTCATTATGAGAGGGCTACATTCAACAGTGGATCGAGACAGCCTAGGTGAGGTGACAGGCTATAAAATGTTTCGATAATACATGAAGTTTATTCATGGCATCTATACAGGGTTTTTACAAAGCGGGGGGGAGAATTTTCGCCCTAATGGTACATGGCCCATTTACCTTCTAAAACCCCCTTTGGGCAAAGTGTGGAAATAGTTGGGATGCATCACTCACTATCATACACCCAGATAACAATCAATGTTGGCCAATGTCGGTCCATGACCAGGCTCAGCATTGGACATATTGGCACGAAAAAAAACGACATTGGCCCTACGTTGTTTTGTTCAATGGCCCAACGTTGAACCAACATTGTCATTGGACCACATAGGACCAATGTCGAGCCCAAATGAGAAAAAAATGCCGTTGGGTCAATATCGGGCCAATGTCGATCCAACGGTACTAATTTTCTTGCAACTGTATGACTTATGTACTGACAGTTAATTCTTCTTTGGTAATCATTGTTAGTGAGGAGAGAGGGTCATGATATTTCCATCCTTAACTTTTGATATACTATAGGTAAAATTTGTCTTATCAACCTCACGGTATATTTACCATTAAGTAAAAAAATGAAAATGTGAAAAGTGGTTTAGCTGGAAAAACAAAAGTGTATTCTGTGATGTTATCAAGTAAAACATGAAATCTCTCATTATTTCGCTTATTGAAGCCATACAATCATGTTCTGTGTTAAAGTGAAGAATCAATTCATACGCCCATAATATAAGAAACTGCATATAGCCGAGCTAGAAGAATAAAATGATTAATAATCAATATTTCATAGGAATAGATGAGATTCCCAAGACAACGACCCACAATTCAACTATTGGGCCAAGTTTTAATACCAGCGTTGTTATGCCACATAAATATACATGGTACATTCAATGCCCCCACACACCATTTTACTGTCGTTTTGAACACCACAGCGCCGCCCATTGAATTGAATCTTGGCAAAACCTTGGCAAATCTTCTCTGCCCTAGGGAGTTTATCAATCACGTCATTTCGGCTGAGCGTAACGGCGGTCGGGTAAGTACGTATCTCCTTTTTTCTAAATTGAAAGCATAAATATGAAACCAGCGTTTGAAAATTCCTCAATACTGAAATAATGACCGAAAGCATTATGGGAAACGGGATGCGCCTTATCGATTTGCGTGTTACACTTTTCCGTGTTTGCGAGCACGAGTACCCGACCAACGATATAACTTTTTCTCGCTAAGATATTCAGACCCAATTAATAACAAGGCCTATTGAAAAAAAACCCATAGTAAACATAGACCCTGAATGCCAAAACAACTACATCCATAGACCCCTCTATTCCGGAATATTTGAGAGTTAGTTACTCATTGGCCTGGCTTCGCTATGGCGGACTGATACGTTAATCTCTCGCGCAGTGACACTAAATTTTAGATATTCTTTTGAGTTTGTGACACCGACTACTTACTTTCCGGACCGCCGTAGGCTGAGGGTGGGAATTCTGTCAGATAGCGGTTGTTCAATATTGGAGATTTTTGTAGCTTGCGGTACCTGAGATTGCGCAAACTACTTGGCCCATCGTAACGATTTACGCACCAAAATATCCTAACTAATTTTCTAGTTTGCTGACTAGTTTATAATATAGGTTTATTTTTGGAAAAAGCAATTTTCTACCTTTTCAGCTGGCTGCAATTCTCGATTGCTTGTCGCTACAAGTCATGCCACACGCAGGTCTTACAAAACCTGGGGGCTAATTGGTCTTTTTTGTCAAGGAACTCCATTTCTTACCATCAATCGACCACCTGAACTCGTTGATTTCCCGATATCCAAGGTACCGCGAAACCGTTATTTCATTCCTTGTTCAAGCTAATCGCAAGCATTTAACAAACAGCGTTTGCTGCTAGGGAGTCAAAAGACGTAGTGTATGTCAAGAAAGCCGTTCGTTAGCGATGCGGAACGGAATAGGTGGCGCTGTGTGACAGCAGTACAGATTCTATTGAGCGTAAACGGTGTGCCAACGTTTTGGTCCGACTGTGGCTTGCCGACCGCAACCAATCCGATGATTGGCGACATTGGCCCAATGTATCTGGCGATCTGGGAAGTTTTAGGATGAAGCATATGTAGTTATTATGCCAGTTACGTCCCTGGAGGGAAATGACTGTCAACCTGGACGAGCACCGCAAAGGAGGTGCGTTAGTTGTCTTGTGAGATTAGGGCATGTCTCCCTTAAACAGCAGGCAGGGGTTAGCTTACGGGATTTTGAAAAGTGGCAGAAATGGCCATCGAGGGACGTCGGGGGGATTTAACCCTCAAGAAACTGGACCACCATGATGGATTTGTTCCCCTTGGACAACAACCTTCACTCAACCAAACATCTCTACTGTTCTGTACAGTAAGTAAATTTACAGCAATGTTCCGTCACTTCCGATGCACTTCTAATCGATTTACGAGGTCAACCCGGTCAAGGCAGCTGGTCACGGGTTGCAGTACGTTCATAAAACTTGGGAAAGTTGGCATATGCAACCAATGACTGCCACCCACCTTGATCTTGCTGCACGCAGTTTAAAAAACCTTTTACTCGTTGCAGTTACTGCTTGCGTTGCCGTACTGCAAGTGATTGCGTGACAATTTTGAAAGGCTGCAGTGCAGCATGCCCACTGCAATGCAGTGAAGTATGAACGGACTTAAAGGTTGGCACGGCTAGCACTTGACCACAAATCTAGTAAATGGATTCCCAATGCGACTTGCAACCCTGACCAAAGAGTTAGGTATGCTACATCACAGAAGCCAGACGGAAGTTTTCCCATTTTGCAGCATAACATATAGGTTTGATTCTGCCACCCTATATAAACAAACTCTCTAGAACCGCGTCATTTCAAGGAAAAAATACGACCATGCCACGCCTCTCCTTCGTGATCTCCACCAGTTACCTATTTTAGTCGCATTTCAATTCAAACAAAAAATTTTTGGTTCAATAATTATTGGATTTAACAAACTCCCCATCTAACATCACGCAAGTTCAGCCTCACATTCCCAGTAGATTGGATGCGTTCTGCTCAGGACACCAGTTTTCTCTTTGTTCCTATAACCCGCATCAAATTGAATAAATGTTCTTACTGCTGGGACCGTCTCTCTGGATCTGGAACCAAGTGCTCTAACACTGACATCTTCCGTCTCTTTTCCAAGACTCACTTATTTTACCTTTGATTTTGTTGTTGTTCTGGTTTTGTGCCTTATTTTATTTACCTTTCTTGTGTTAAGCGCTGTGATACTTAGCAATACTTGGTGTGTATTGTAAGTACATGAATAGTCTAGTATAGTTAACAGTATATTATAGATAGTAGTAAACAGGGTGAGTCAAAAAGATTTACACTCGTTTTATTTGAATTTTTATACAGCGGTGAAAAATCTACCAAAGATTACGGAGTACCACATAAAAATAAATTTATTTTCACCTACTAGAGAAAGAAATTTGAATTTTGATTTTGAACTTTGCATTGCGAAGTTCATGCTAACTTGAAAAAAGGATTAGGTACCCATTTTTCACGGTCCACGGAATCACTGTGTGATTTGGCCAAAGAGACTTTGGATGAGTCGACACAAAGTACATCATACATTCTTTTGCTTGCGTTTAATACCTTTGTGTAAATCTTCATCAAGGAAAAATGGTAAACTATTTCTTTAATCTGAAATCCATAAACAAATATGGAATCTTACACCCAAAATTTTGAAGCATTACTTCAATAATTGTTCGAAATTGTTCATCTTTTCGCGGAAAACTAAATGCAAATATGTAGGGAATCCTGTGCAATACAGCAGGTTGACCCACATTTTCCACCGACGCATTCATAATAGATGGGGGGGGGGGGCTACTTTAGGAAATCAATATTTGAACATTACACACATTCAACGACCATCTGATCTCAGTCCTTTCCTCTCCCTTTCCTCTCTTTTCTCTTACTCTCTTTTCTCTTATCATTTTCCCACTTTCCTTGTTTTCCGTTAGCTTAAGCTTATTTCCTGTTCAGGCCCTTGGGGAGGGGACAATGCAGTCCTCTTCACCCTGCCCCTGTTACGCTTCTATCATTGACTATTGATTAAGAAATATTATCAAAAACAGTTGTTACGGATTATGAAATGGTTACTTTGAACAAAAATGACAAAGTAAATGCTTAAACGCATTTAGCTGACAGTCACTTCAATGGCTTTTGCTTGCTTGCTGTGGAAGGGAAGAGATGTACAACCGTGGTCAATATATGGTTTTTGGCGGATTTCCGTTAATTTACATATCTAACAATATGCAGAAAGGTAAACGTTAGATTTTTTTACCAATGAGAGTGATAGTAATGAGCGCTATCGTTTGATGTATAAAAACTAATTTCTAAACTTGTGAAATATTGTAAGATTTTTCTGAAAAATGAGTGTTTAAATCTTTTGACTTCACATGTAACGCACCAAAACACACACAACAGACATGTTTTTATTAATTTGATCGAAAACAAGATAATCGAGAAGGAATCCGGTTTCAGAGCAAAGGAAACCGACCAACAGGGAGAAAACATGAGAGCAACCATGGACTAGCAATGAAATGAACAAAGTTCACTGCCCAGAGCGAGGATCGGACCTAGACCATCTGTGGTGCAAAGCAAGATAAGATCATCTCATCCGCCTTCTGCATACCCTAAGAGGATTTTACTTGAGAATCTTAATATTTATTTATTCTGGGTATTCATTAAAAAAAACATGTACCCACTATATGGAATTGAAGGTAGGCATGGTATTGTCTTGTATATGTGTTAAGGGGTCAGGTGTCTGTGTGGAGGGTGATGGCGGTATGTCTTTAGCCGTCTTACATTTTCGGAACGGGGAAACCTCTGCCACCAATACATGTCACAGTGTTGCAGGCGAATTGGCGAGTCGAAGTCTGTATTTACCCCTGGAGCTGTTCCACTGTTTCCTCGTTCAGCCTCAGAGAGTTCAATCTTGAATTATTTCCTAGGACACAAACGTA